>JALIGW010000257.1:0-133304 GCA_023053685.1 Diadophis punctatus similis | reverse complement strand
CCTCTCCTTCCTGTTTTTTCTGCCACTGGTACAAATACGTTCAGATTTTCCACGCTTATTCTTTGTCTTCTCTTTCTCCAAGTCGTAATCCTAGTGTGCTCTCACAAGTGCCGGGTGTAAGTTAACATTGCTAGAAAACAGAATTACAGAAGCTGGAAGGGCCCTTGAGAGGTGTTCTAGACCAACCTCTGCTCAAGCAGGAAACCCTATATCAGAGGTGGCCAAACGTGGGGGCATTGGCTGATTGCAAGTGGCGCATTGAAATCATCCAATGGACAGAAAAGGTGACGCTGTTTTAGCGAGCAAAAGTGATTCCGACCGCAGAGCAGAGGAGCCCGGCGAGCGGGGCAAGAGGCGCTGGGATGTCAGAAGTGGCGGCATCGGCAACAGGCTCCTGCCCGCGTCTCCTGCCCGCCCGCCTCTTGCCTTAGCATTTAAAAGAATGAGAGGTGGGCAGGCGGGAGACGCGGGCAGGAGCCTGCCGCTGATGCCGCCACTGCCATCCCCGCGCCTCTCGCCCCCGCTTGCCAGGCGCCTCTGCTCCGCAGTCCCACCCGCTCACGCAGCGTCTCCATCGTTAATGACCAGGACGCGGGCTCCCTGGTGCAGCCACAGCAACCGGGGAGACTTCGCACACGCAGCACCTTGCGCGAAGGACACGCCGGAGTGGCAATAGCAGCAGCTGCGGCGGCAGTAACACGCACTCCCCTCCCATGCATGTTAACCCTGCCGGCGCCACGGTCGAGGACTCAGTCGGGTGGCTGGAGCCCCACGGGAGACAGTGACAGAGGCTCCTTCTTCCTCCGAGGGGAGGGGAGCAATCCACCCACCTACCTCGCTTGGCGCGGTTCCCCTGGGAGCGACCCCCGGCTGGGACCTGGAATTGTGATGCTCTTCCAGGCTTCTCTTCCAGGACTTGGCATCTTGGAAGAGGGCTGGGCGAGGGAGAAAGGAGCCACGGTGGGGATTGGTTTGCAGGGAGAAAGAAGGAAGGAAGGAAGGAAGGAAGGAAGAAAGGAAGGAAGGAAGGAAGGAAGGAAGGAAGGAAGGAAGGAAGGAAGGAAGGAAGGAAGGAAGGAAGAAGAAAGAAGACAGAAGAAAGAAGACAGAAGACAGAAAGAAAGAAGAAAGAAAGAGAGAAAGAAGGAAGGAAGGAAGAAGGAAGAAAGAAAGAAAGAGAAGAAAGAAGAAGAAAGAAAGAAAGAAAGAAAGAAAGAAAGAAAGAAAGAAAGAAAGAAAGAAAGAAAGAAAAGAAAGAAAGAAAGTTGTATGGCCGCCCTGAGTCCTACGGGAGTGGGGCGGCATACAAAAATGACCAAATAAATAAATAAATAATAAATGGTGGATCGGAACTCGTCTGCGAAAAAATTTGGCGGATGGTATGCTTAAGGTTGGCCACCATTGCCCTATATCATTTGGCTGTCCAGTCTCTTCATTAAAAAAAATGCAATGATGGAGCACCCACAACTTCTGAAGGCAAGTCATTCCACTGATTAATTTTCTTCTTAAAAACCCTCCAGTGATGGAGCACCCACGATTTCTGGTGGCAAGCTGTTCCACTGGTTAATTGTTTTCACTGTTAGGAAATGTCTGCTTAATTCCAGGTTGCTTCTCTCTTTGGTTAGTTTCCATCCATTGTTTCTTGTCCTGCCCTCTGATGCTTTGGAGAATAATTTAACCCCCTCTTCTTTGTGGCAGCCCCTCAAATACTGGAATACTGCTATCATGTCGCCTCTAATTCTTCTTTTCTTTAGACTAGCCAGACCCAAATCCTGCAGCCGTTCTTTGTATGATTTAGTCTCCAGGCCTTTGATCATCTTAGTTGCTCTTCTCTGAACTTTTTCCAAAGTCTCAACATCCTTTTTGTAGTATGGTAACTAAAATCAGTTGCAGTACTCCAGGTGTGGTCTTACTAGGGTTTTATAAAGTGATACTAGTACTTCACATGATCTTGATTCTATCCTCTGTTTATACAACCCAGGATTGCATTAGCTTTTTTGGCTGCTGCTGCAACATGGCTGGCTCATATTCAAGTGATCATCCACTAAGACTCCAGGATCCCTCTCATAGTTACTGTTTTTGAGCCAGGTCTCGCCTAATCTGTACTTGTACCTTTGATTTTTTCCCCCTGCCTAAATGTAAAAAAAATTGCTTTTCTCCACATTAAAATTATTTTGTTGGATAGGGCCCATTGTTCAAGTTTATCAAGACCTTTTTGGATCCCGAGTTTGTCTTTTGGGATGTTGGCTATTCCTGCCAGTTTAGTGTCATCTGCAATGTGTTGAATAGGCTGGCTCTGTGACAGCCCCTTCGATATTGAAACACAGATCAGCTCACCTAATCCAGCATTTCCTTTTCAACAAGCATGGATATTTTTGGGGGGGGTGGGGGAGTTTGCAGGCAAAGCTCCAGGCCAATCCTATCTTGGATTTTACGAAGCCTTAAAAAGCCCATAGCCATCAATTCCTGCCTTCTCCTCTACCGATCTACCCATGCAATTAAACCAAGAATGGGAACTTCTCTAAATTGTTGTAAGGAATATCCTTCTGGGTTCGGTTCCAAGTGGGGGGAAAAGTCACTGGAAGCATGGTGAGTGCTTGGAAAGATGGTTTAATGGTGGACAGCAGGACCACATGGTCTGAGGTCCTGGGGACAGGGCGATCACATGACTCGAAGATGTTGAAGAAGAAGAGAAGGAGGGAAGAGAGGTCCCTTGGTTTTATGCCCTCTCTTGGGCCCCGCTCAGGGGCCTCCTGCTCCTGTGCAAGAAATGCATTCTGATTGGCTGTCAGACTCCCATGGGGCCATGCAGGGCCAACTACGTAGGCTGTCCTGAGTCCAAGTTTGCTTGAGTTCTTGCTGGCTGATGCAATCTTCCCAGGTGCCATGTGGTGAGGATGGGTAGAGGGCTAATCCTATCATGTCTTAAGGGTGAAGGTCATAATTCCATCACCCTGGAGCTGAAAGGGGGTGCAGGGAGCTGCTTTGTCTTTAGAACATGTTTCTCCTTTTCTCATCCAGGAAAACATATTCTTCCTTTTCAATATTTCCTAGGATATTTCATTTTTCTAAGAGAGGGGTGGGTGCTAACTTCCTTCAAAATCAAAAGTAAATCTGGTGGAAATAGAACACAAACACAAATAGAGCACATTGGGGGGGGGGGAGTAATGTTCCCTAGATGTGAAAAGTTTTCCTTAGGGAACTAAAGTGGAGATTATTTCTACATGGGGCTACCCTTGAAGAGTATCCGGAGACTTCAACTGGTGCAAAATGCGGCTGCGCGTGCTGTGGTGGGTATCTCAAGATACACCCACGTAACACCCATACTCCTCCAGCTGCATTGGTTGCCCATTGGTCTCCGGGTGCAATTCAAGGTGTTGATCATCATCTTTAAAGCCCTACATGGCTTAGGACCAGGTTACCTCCGGGACCGCATTCTACCTCATACTTCCCTTTGACCGGTTAGATCCCACAGAGTGGGTCTCCTCCAGGTCCCGTCAGCCAAACAATGCTGACTGGCGGGGCCTAGGGGGAGGGCCTTCTCTGTAGGGGCCCCTGTTCTCTGGAACCAGCTACCCCCAGAGATCCGAATTATCCCCACCTTGCTGGCCTTCCGAAAAGCCATTAAGACATGGCTCTTCCTGCAGGCGGGGTGATTTTGAGACAACTTTCCCCCCATGTATGCATGGTTTTGTATGTCTTTTTAAAACTCTTTTTAAATTGTTTTAGATAATTTTATTGTTTAGTAGTTGTTCCTTAAAATGTTGTACGCCGCCCTGAGTCCTCAGGGAGTGGGGCGGCATAGAAGAACACTAAATAAAATAAAAATAAAAATCTGATTGAATTTCTAGTGAATTGAACCGTACGGACAGAAGAGAATATTTGTGTCTCAGGGCTGAGCTGTGGGGTGCTTAGTGCTTTCTTCATTGGGCTGTTTTCTTGCAGACATTTAATTACCCAACTAGGTAACGTCATGCATACATCTGCAAGAAAACAACCCAGCCTCAGAGACAACTAAGGGCCTCACCATAGAACCGGACTTGCTGGAGGGTTAACGGGATTTGGAATTAATTCATATAGTGAATAAACAAGTTGGGGAAAACTAGTTTATGTTGTTGCTCTGTTTCTCAACCTTATCTTGGTCTCCCTTCTTCTTCTTCTCCCCCCCCCCCCATTAACTTCTAGGGGGCAAAAGAGTGCAAGCAATGTGTTTCAGTAGAATGACCAATGAGCAGATAACTTGCAGCTGGTGCATTACACCAGCCTTTGTCATGAAAAGCAAACCAATGTCAAGTTTTCTTCTGTTTTTCCACTGTAACCAGACAGATGCACCTCCCTTCAGCTGGAGCTCGTCTCGGACTCTGACGTCAGAATGGTTGAGCCGGGGCGGATTCCTAATTTTTTTACTACCACTCTGTGGTGTGGCTTATTTTGTGGGTGTGCCTTGCCGGCCATGTGACTGGGTGGGCGTAGCTTCTCAGACTGCTGAAGGGAGGGGAACTGAGATAGGTCCTGCCGTCCATTCCCCCTCCCCTCAGCAGCTCGAGAAGCCTCGAACGTGCAAAAATACCTAGGATCAGCACCGCGTGTTCGTGGCTTCTCGGACTGCTGAAGGGAGGGGAATGGAGATAGCTCCTGCCGCCCGTTCTTTCAGCATCTCACGCGCTCCCTCGGCCATCCTCCCCTGCTTGGACTCACTGTGGGGTAGGAAGGCAGTGCATGAACAGTGCCAGAAACTTGGCTTCTGGGCATGCGCAGAAGAAAATTTAAAAAAAATTTTTTTTTAAAAAAATGGTGGCACCCAGGCACCGGCAACCGACCGCACCGGTACTGTGACATCACCAGCGGGCCGCTACTGGTGCTATAGAGTGGCCCGCACTGGTAGGAACCCACCACTGGGTTGAGCAACACCTTTGAGATGGGGCTGTGGTCTTAAAACTTCAGGGAAGTCTACCTTGATGCCTGCCCTGGGCTTTTACAAAGGCACACCTTAATGCTTCTTGAGCACTGGGGATTCAGACTTAATCGTGAATGCTCCACTCGTGGATGAATGTCGACAAATATTTGGAGTGGGCCTTCTCTCTCTCTTTATACTAACGGCTTGTGCTGTCGGCGTTGACGGGAGGGTTCCTGGTGGCTACTCGGTTTGGCTGTTGTTTACTTGTTAGCTTGTTTGTCTGAGCTGGTATTGTTGGGTGTTGTTTACTGCTTGATTGTTGATCCAGTGTTAACTCTGGTGTTAATCTCTGCTTATCTAGTTGTTGATTGCTGGTGAAGAGGTATTTGGGCTAGGGGTGAAATTCAGCAGGTTCTGACAGGTTCTGAAGAACTGGCAGTGGAAATTTTGAGTAGTTCAGAGAACCGGTAGCGGAAAGTTTGAGCAGTTCGGAGAACCGGCAAATAACACCTCTGGCTGGCCCCAGAGAGGGGAGGGAATGGGGATTTTGCAGTATCCTTCCCCCAGGAGTGGGGAGGGAATGGGGATTTTGCAATATCCTTCCCCCAGGAGTGGGGAGGGAATGGGGATTTTGCAATATCCTTCCCCCAGGAGTGGGGAGGGAATGGGGATTTTGCAATATCCTTCCCCCAGGAGAGGGAGGGAATGGGGATTTTGCAGTATCCTTCCCCTGGAGTGGGGTAGGAATAGGGATTTTGCAGTACCCTTCCCCTGCCACGCCCACCAAGCCACACCCACAGAACCGGTAGGGAAAATTTTTGAATTTTACCCCTGATTTGGATCCTTTTGTTTCCTTTTTAGTTTTTTTTGGGGGGGGGTTGTCTCTTTTCAATACTATCTGGATGTTGTTCACCTCTACATGCCTGTCAAGATGGCTTCAGTGCTGTGTGAGAAACCAGAGAGCATTATGTTTGATCTGGAGTCCCCGGGGCTCTCTGAATTTGGTTTGTTTGCCTGCAGATGTTTCATTACCCAACTAGGCGACATCATCAGTGAGGATTAAGGAGGGTTACATTGTTTGGGGTTTGCTTCTGAGTTTTGATATCTCACTGTCTTTATTGTTCTACAACTTTCTTGGGAGCCTCTGCTCCAAGGGCCTAATGCAGGGTGTCAAACTCAAGGCCCACGGGCCAAATCCAGCTTGCGATACGGTTGGATCCGGCCTGTGGGGCCATCCTGGTCTACCCAATGGGAAGAGGAAAGATCGGGCTAGCGTAGCTTCAATGCAAAGAGGAAACATGCCAGCCAGGGGTGGGTTCCAACTTGCCTTGCTGCTGGTTCGCTCCCTCCTGTGCCGCGTGGGCATGCCGTGTGGGTGCGCGTGCGCACTGCACGCGCATGCGCAATAATGAAAACTCTGAAAAAAATAATAAAAAAACAAAGCCAAAAAAAAAGATGGCGACCGCATGCACAGTGCCAGAACTCGGTTTCTGCGCATGCTCAAAAGGAAAAAAAATTCAAAAAAATTTTTTTTAAATAAAAAAAATTCAAAAAAAAAAGAAGGCAGCGCCCACGGACCGGCACCAACTGATCCAGTTCAGTGACATCATCATGACATCACCAGTGGGTCACTACTGGTTTGGGCAAACTGGTCCGAAGCGGGAGGAACCCACCCCTGATGCCAGCAGTTTGAGAGTGGCGTCAAGCTGGCCACACCCACCTGGTTGGCCACGCTCACCCAGTCGCCCCCCCCCGAGGTCAACTACAGCTCTGATGCGGCCCTCAATGAAATTGAGTTTGACACCCCTGGCCTAATGTCATTATCGCTGCTTCCCTTATAAAAGCCAGAGAGACTGCAGATCCTTGAAGAGAGAACTGGACCGTGGATTATGGGAAATTCTAACACACTTAGTCAGCAATATTTAATTGTCTGGCAATATTGGTATACCTGTATAAATAAAGTTTTTTAAAAAAACATAGTTCAAGATTGTACAGTTAGCGTAGTTTATATTCTTTCTGCGCTCTTTGTTAACTAAGGGAGTTTGCATTTCAACAAAGTTGTCTATCCTATCATTGCCTTACACTGCAAGGTAATGGCTTCAGTTACAAGCTACCTAAGTCTTTTGGTCATAAATGAAACCCATCTCAGGTTAATGACTAAGGAGCTACTGTTATCACTCGACTTGAAATATTAATAAAAATAATTTATGTCATGTGACTGGTTTTTAACTAGCAGCTTTCAAGATGTTAGCTCAGGATTAGAAAGGACACACGTCTATAAATTATATAGGCCTGGAGTGCAAAGGCACCATATACTTCAGGGAGCACTTTTTCTAGCCCTTTAAATTAATTTATTGTTATTCATTCAAGCTGTCTGCAATGTAAACCTTTAGCTGTAAATTTGTGCCATCGTCCAGCACGCCATTAAACTAAAGTGGGGGCCTGTGCAAAAAGCATAGAATAAAACCAGACATTGAGACCAATTAGTCAGTGGAATGGCTTGTGGGTGCTCCATCACTGGAGGTTTTTAAGAAGAGATTGGAGAGCCATTTGTCCAGTATAAGGTCTCTGGCTTGAGCAGCAGGTTGGAGTAGAAGACCTCCAAGGTCTCTTCCAACCCTGTTATTCTGTTATTCTCACATTAGCCACACATTGCAATGAACAAGGACACCCATTCAATTCCGCAGATACTAAATTTGTTGGCCGAGCAGGGAGAAAAATAGCCAGGGAAACAATTGAAGCCTGGGAAACAGGCCCTTGTCAGTCAAAAGGAGTGCTGATTTACCACCAGCTTATCAGGTACGTAGGTGCCCAAGGATGCAGGACAGGGGTGGGTGCTACTTACCTTCGCCACTGGTTCGCATCACGATGTTTCCACTTACCTTCGCCACCAGTTCGCATCTCGCTCCGCTCGTGCATGCGTACGCGTTCCCCCTGTGCAATTTCACTTCTGCGCATGCTCAGTAGCAGGATTCAGCCCGAAACACAGCTGAGGAGCTGATCAGCTGTGCTTCGGGCGGAGAAATAAAGGTGAGTATTAACCCGGGGGTAGGCGGGTGGGCTCTTTTTCAAGCCGCGGAACAGGAGAAGCCATCCAAACATGGAAAAATTCACCAAAAATTCCCAAAAAAAGATGGCGGCACCCACGGACCGGCACTGACCGAACTGGATCCATTATGCCATCGTTGTGTCACCAGCGGGTCACTAACGGTTTGGGAAATCTGGTCCAAACCGGGAGGAACCCACCCCTGATGCAGGAGCACAAGGAAATAACAACCAACAACTTACTAGCCAGTCGTCAACACTCCAATTAACTAAAAGCTGCACACAACCAGGCACCACATAAATACTATGCACAGAAGAGCCCAGTGCACAGATAGAGAGAGAAGTTCCCTAAGGATGGGCTCCAGCATGAATCCAAAAGCTTGGAAGACTAAATCTCTGATCCTGGTGACCGACTTGGATTGGATTCTGTTATTCTGTTATACATACAAATACAGTCTTTGTGAGAACATTCCAACCCTTAAAGTTTGCTCTTGGTTAACAATATAAGAGAAGCAGGATGTGGGGGAATAACACAACAGCTTTGTGTTCATGGAGCGAGGTAGCAAGGGGCAGGGGTGGGTTCTAACTTACCTCGCTGCCGGTTCGCTTCCTCCCGCACCGTGTGGCTGTGCCTTGTGGGCACATGCATGCGCAGTGCCAAAAAATCCAAAAAAATCCCAAAAAAATCAAAAACAAGATGGTGACGCATACGCAGTGCTGGAAACTCGGTTCCTGCACATGCGCAGAAGGAAAAAACCCAAAATAATCCCCCCCAAATCCCCCCCAAAAGATGGCGGCGTCCACTGACTGGCACTGACCGAACCGATTCTGTGACATCATCATGACGTCACCAGCGGGTTGCTACTGGTTCGGGCAAACTGGTCCGAACCGGGAGGAACCCACCTCTGGCAAGGGGCTAAAAATAATTCTCAGGTTGCAGGAAAATTGAACTGGAACCTTTTTCACACAAACCCTAAAGTTAATGTAGTTTAGGGTTTAGTGTGGTTTGCAAAACCGGTCACCAAATTGGTATAATTGCACCATTTTTTTGTTGCTGTCGGTTTTATTTTGAATTGGCTCTCCTCTCTTGCTCTATCATAAACAGGGATGGGCTGCTGGGTGTTCACAGGGGTTCGGGAGAACCTCTAGCTAAGATTCTGGGCAGTTTGGAGAACCCCCAAATCCCACTCCTGGCTGGCCTTGCCCACCCTACCCCTCCCCTCCCAGGAGTCCCCACACGGCCTGTTTTGGATGCAGGTAAGTGCAGGGCATGCACAGAGGCTTGGGAAGGCAAAAAATGGGCCTACTGGGCCCGTTTCCAGCCTCCAGAGGGCCTCTGGAGCCTGGGGAGGCTGTTTTTGCCCTCCCGGAGGCTCAAGGAAAGCCTCTAGAGCCCGGAAAGGGCATAAATGCCCCCCCCACCATGGTGCAGGAGGCTGACTAGGCTACGCCCACCATGGCCACGCCCACCCAGCAACCAGGCAGAGAACCCCTTGCTAAGAATTTTGAAGCGCACCCCTGATCATAAAAGGAAGAGACAGCACATACCTACTCGGTTGGTTCTCCTTCAAAACTTACTCCATATCTTTCAAGCAACTATCAGAGAAAAAATACCAAGCTGGGATTTATCTAACCCGGTCACTGTAAACGCCAGTTGACAGGGTTACCAGAGCTGAGTTGCAAAACCCCAGACGGTCACTAGATGGCAGTAATACAATAATAGCAATTCTGATTGTAGTGAGGAATGAAAAATCCATCTTTCCCAAGGTAATTTGAAGGAATTAGAACTTTCAAGGTCTTTGAAGCTAAAAAATCATATTCTTTGTCTTAAGTGTCTAATAGAAGACATAATAATGCCATGGTCATCATGACATTATCATGGAAATGACTCAAATTATAAATACCTCAAATGATGCAACTCATATTTGAATAACAAAATGGAAGAGATCTTGGAGGTTATCTAGTCCAACCTCCTGCTCAAACAGAAGACCCTGTACCATTATATATAAATGGCCTTCTAGTCTCTTCTTAAAAATCTCCAGTGATGGAGCTCCCACAATATCTGAAAGCAAGCTGTTCCACTGGTTAATTGTCCTCACTGTTAGGATGTTTCTCCTTAACTCCAGGTTGGTTGTCTCCAGGTTGATTAATTTCCACCCATTGCTTCTTGTGCTGCCTTCAGGTGCTTTGGAGAATAGGTTGACCCATCCTTCTTTTTGGCAACCCTTAGAAATAGGAAGACTGCTATCATATCACGTCTAGTCTGTTGTGTAATGTGTAATGACTTTGTGTAATGAACACAACTAGTAACACCCTTGTCCCTTTCCTTTCCATTTATTATCCATATACTTTATGAACTTCCCTCTGAAAGTCTTTCAGTGGGGATCCCCCTCCCCCCATTTGTCAATATCTTAGTTGAGGAGAGCTTGGCCAACATTTCCTCTTCATTAGCAACTGGCAAAAGTGAATGGAACCAAATGCCCATCCATCCCTCCAAAAGACCTTCTGTTCAATCTTGAGAATGACTTAAGGCAGGGGTGAAATCCAGCAGGTTCTGACAAGTTCTGGAGAACTGGTAGCAGAAATTTTGAGTAGTTCGGAGAACCGGCAAATACCACCTCCATTCCCACCCCTGGAGTGGGGAGGGAATGGAGATTTTGCAGTATCCTTCCCCTGGAGTGGGGTGGAAATTGAGATATTGCAATATCCTTCCCCTGGAGTGGGGTGGGAATGGGGATTTTGCAGTATCCTTCCCCTGCCACGCCCAGGAAGCCACGCCCACCAAGCCCACCAAACCACGCCCACAGAACCGATAGTAAAAAACATTGGATTTCACCACTGACTTAAGGAACATCTTCAGACTGTTTGTTGGTGTTCCACCTAAAGTCATCATAACTTAGAAACGATTTGACGTTTAGCTTGCCTTACTGCAGAAAAATTCCCTTCCTGCAAGTGAATCCCAGTGAATCACAATGCAAACCCACAATGCACATAAACTATAGCGTAGATAACCCAACCCATTGCAACAGATTTCATTGCATCTTATTTCCATGTGTGACAATGCAGTATTAGCGTAAAACACCCAATAGAAAGAATCCACTTTCCTAGCTTGTTATCAAGAGCTACATTGTTCTGACCTAGGCTTCCTGATAATTAATAAAGCACAAACGGAGTCCCAAAAACCTCTTTTTATTTTAATGGCCTCTTTTTATTTTAACGGCTGTGAATTATGATCATTCCCAGCCGTAATAAGTCCCAAACAATGTTAATTAGTCCGACAGAAGTCTTTCGGAAGAAGGCTGATATCACCAACCTTTATCTCTCTTGACACGCTGCCAAAGACCTAACTGGCAAAGAGCTTTGCAAGGCCAAACAGAAACATGGAGTCAGAACTGAAATGCTGAGACATGAATTGAACAAAGTTGCTTCCTGCAATGAGCACATCTGTTTGCTCCACTTTTATAACCTATGGGAGGGGGGGCAAGGATCTCCAAGCCTTACTCCCGAGTAGTCCTTTTCCTCCGTAACTGTTCTTGCCTTCTGGCAGCTCTGCGCATGCACACATTGGAAACAGGCTTCCCCTGTTCCTCTGCCTCTCTTATGTCAGCCTCTGGAGGCTCTGGAGTCAGCACAGACCTCCCTGATGGCCCGGGCTAGATCTCTGCCTCTGGCACCGAGCCTTCTCCAGACTCCAAGCCTGGCCCATGTTCCTCCCCAGCCTCCTAGCTGTCCGACTCTGCTGCCAGCTCCGCAGGCCGCTGGCGGACCACAACATACATAGATAACTCTTCTATGTGCATATACTATGGTCAGATTACCGGTATGTTTAAATGTAAAAGAGAGAGAAACTCGAACTGGTGTTATTGAAATTGCGCTTATGAACTATGAACATAGTAGATTCATACTGTAGGCAGCCACTGAGTTTGGAGAAATTATTCAAAGACAGTTCCAACATGTACAGAAATGTGCATTGACTCCAGGAAGCAGAGAAAGCAAGAGACTGGTTCCTTCCTGACTTCTTGGTTCATGAATAAATACATTATTACATTAGAATAAATACATAAATACATTAGAAAGTGTCCAGAGATACTTTACAAGAAGAGTCCTCCACTCCTCTATACGCAACAGAATACCTTACGCAACCAGACTTGAAATCCTGGGCTTAGAAAGCTTAGAACTACGTCGCCTTCGGCACGACCTAAGCATAGCTGATAAAATTATCTGCTACAACGTCCTTCCTGTCAACGACTACTTCAGCTTCAACCACAACAATACATGAGCACACAACAGATACAAACTCAAAGTGAACCGCTCCAAACTTGACTGTAGAAAATATGACTTTAGCAACAGAGTGGTAAATGCCTGGAACTCACTACCTGACTCTGTGGTTTCGTCACCAAACCCCCAAAACTTAACCCTAAGACTGTCCACTGTTGACCTCACCCGATTCCTAAGAGGTCAGTAAGGGGCGTGCATAAGTGCACCAGCTTGCATACCATCCCTGTCTTAATGTTCCCTCTTATCAGTACCCATCTTATGTATATAAACAATGTTATATCTATGTATATTACCAACACGTACTTGACAAAAATAAATAAATAAATAAAATAAAATAAAAATGGGAGGGAAGGGAAAAATACAGTCAGGCTTGTAAGCCTCTCTTACAGAAGCCTATGCCAATAAAGTATAGTATAGTTGTGGAATCTGTTTCCTGATTTGGTCAACCTCAATGGATTGACACATACAATGCTGGGTGGAATTGATCTCCACCCATCCTTGAATTAGCCAAAAACTACACTGGAATGGAATATTCTACTCTCATCGGTGATCCCTCTGTGGTTTCTATTGCCTCCCATTCACAGTCATTCCCGATCTCTTGACTTCAAGTAACAAAACCAGACATACTTTGAGGTTGTCCTTGGATCAAGGGAAGAAGAAAAAATGTATAAGATTACTTTAGCAGAGGCTCAGCTAAGTATGATTTAGGTCTGTCTCAGTCATGGGTTGGGTTAGGGTTAGGGTGACTACATCATGGGGGACAGAACAGGTACCACTTGGGGTGTGTTTGCATCATGATTGGGGCAAATGGGTATAGGCCTTAAGTCATGCCCTGGGGCAGAACAACGTACTTCAAGTCTAACCAGCCACACAGTGCACAGTACACATCTCATTCCCTTACCACCTTTCTCTCTCTGTTACATGATGTCATATGCTGTAGGAACTTAAGGAAATCTTGAGGACATCAGTTTGGGGCTAGCTCTTCTAGTCCAATCTTGAAAGACTTGCAATGCTATTTGTTGCAATGGGTTCTATGTCAGATGGCTGCTCCCTACTGGTTAAATGCCTCCAGTGATGGGTAGCAGAATAAAAAAGAGTTTGGAAGGGACCTTGGAGGTCTTCTAGTCCAACCCTCTGCTTAAGCAGGAGACCCTATACCAGTTCAGACAAATGGCTATCCAATCTCTTCTTAAAAACCTCCAGTGATGGAGCATTCGCAACTTCTGAAGGCAAGCGATTCCACTGATTAATTGTTATGTCAGGAAATTTCTCCTTAATTCTAGGTTGGTTCTTTCCTTGGTTAGTTTCGATCCATCGTGTCTTATTCTGCCTTCAGGTGCTTTGGAAAATAGGTTGACCTCCTCTTCTTCATGGCAGTCTCTTAGATATTGGAAGACTGCTATCATGTCACCCCTAATCCTTCTTTTCATTAGATTAGATATACCCAATTCCTGCAACCATTCTTTGTATGAGCCGTGGTGGCGCAGTGGTTAGAATGCAGTATTGCAGGCTAATTCAGCTCACTGCCAGGAGTTCAATCCTGACTGGTTCAAGGTTGATTCAACCTTCCATCCTTCCAAGGTCAGTAAAATTAGGACCCAGATTGTTGGAGGCAATATGCTGACTCTGTAAACTGCTTAGAGAGGCCTGTAAAGCACTATGAAGCGGTATATAATACTATTGCTGTATGTTTTAGCCAGTCCCCTAATCCTCTTAGGATAGCACACTGCTTCCTGATGCCATTTGTGACATAGTGGAAAACTCCTGTTAACTCTTTTTGAGAGCTGAAAACCACGGATGGACCTGTTGGTCTGGCTGAGCAGGACACCGATCTCCAACATGGATTGCCCAAGCTATTAACACAGTGTTTCTCAACCTTGGCAGTTTGAAGATGTGTGGACTTCAACTCCCAGAATTCCACAGCCAGCAACGCTGGCTGGGGAATTCTGGGAGTTGAAGTCCACACATCTTCAAACTGCCAAGGTTGAGAAACACTGTATTAACATCTTTGATTCCATTATAATAGTCAGAAATTGGCAGGACCAATTGCCACCAGGATTATCAATGGTGAACTGGCTCATGTAAATATTGGCATCGCCGTGAAACTTCCCCAACATCTTGAGGTTGATTACTGAAACACACTCTTTCCCGATTTGGTGCTAGGAAATGTTAATTACTGCAGTGCCGTTTCTTGTTTTCTCTGGTGCAGGAGCAATTAATTTATACTGTTTGGGAAAACACTTTCAACATATTTTTTTTATTAAAGATCAATAGAAGTCAATCGTTATGCTGTAAACCCAATGAAACCCAGAAAGCTCCTTTTATATATACCGACACAGTCTCTGTTTCATCTCTTTATAATCAAGAAAAATTTTTTTAAAAAAATGCTGGCCTTTGCACTCACCGAAACAATTAGTTATTTTATTCAATGTTAACACAATAGAGGAAGAATGATTGGTTCTCGTCACATGACCCAGGTAATCAATGGCAGATATTCTTTTGGAATAGGCAGGCCGCGATTCTTTAAACTTTATAATCACACTTTTGATTTCTGATAAGGATCTAGGTGTTAAACGTCAAACACCTTGAGATTATTAAAACATGGATATGGTGAATATCCATCTTTTGGGCATTACTTATCTCCAGCCAAAAAGGGCATAAAAATATACCATAGTAACTGTGGGGGAAACGAAATCTTGTGTGTTCTTATTAAATTTATTAAATTTATTTATTTATTTTATTTGGGGGTTCTTCTATGCCGCCCTACTCCCTAAGGACTCAGGGCGGCATACAACATTTTAGGAACAACCAAACAAATCATTAAAAACAATTTAAAAACAATTAAGAAAAACATATAACAGATACATACATGGGGGAGACATCAGGTGTGAGGAGCCGAGGTGGCGCAATGGTTAAAAGCAGCACCGCAACTACTTCAATGACTGCTAGTTCAGCAGTTCAGCTGTTCAAATCTCACCAGGCTCAAGGTTGACTCAGCCTTCCATCCTTCTGAGGTCGGTAAAATGAGGACCCAGGTTGTTGGGGGCAATATGCTGAACTCTGTAAACTGCTTAGAGAGGGCTGTAAAGCACTATGAAACGGTATATAAGTCTAAGTGCTATTGCTATTGCTATTGTCTCTAAATCACCCCGCCTGCAGGAAGAGCCATGTCTTAATGGCTTTTCGGAAGGCCAGCAAGGTGGGGATAATTCGGATCTCTGGGGGGAGTTGGTTCCAGAGAGCAGGGGCCCCCACAGAGAAGGCCCTCCCCCTAGGCCCCGCCAGTCGGCACTGTTTGGTTGACGGGACCTGGAGGAGGCCCACTCTGTGGGACCTGACCGGTCGAAGGGAAGTATGAGGTAGAATGCGGTCCCGGAGATAGCCTGGTCCTAAAACATGTAAATGGGCAATCATTTTTTTTAAGTGCCGTCAAGTCTGCATAAAGTCTGAGAAGAACACATACAGAAAATACATAGATTTTCTTTAAGACAATCAGTCCTTCACTTTTTGTCCTCTCAATGATACCTCCATTGATGTTGGAATGGAGGAATCCAGCCTCATTACTGCTATTTCTACAGCTAGGTAGGAGAGAACCAGCCTAGAAATAAGGAGAAATTTCATCAGTGGAACGGCTTGCCTTCAGAAGTTGTGGGTGCTCCATCGCTGAAGGTTTTCAAGAAAAGAAGCAAGAAGCAATGGATGGAAACTAATCAGGAAAAGAACCAACCTAGAAATAAAGAGAAATTTCCTGATGGTTTCAACAATTCATTAGTGGAACGGCTTGCCTTCAGAAGTTGTGGGTGCTCCATCGCTGAAGGTTTTTAAGAAGAGATTAGACAACCCATGGTATTGGGCCTCCTGCTTGGGAAAGTGGTTGGACTAGAAGTTCTCCAAGATGCCTGCCAACTCAGCTATTGTGTTCTAGTCCAGGGCTCTCCAACCTTGGCAACTTTAAGATTTGTGGACTGAAGTCCACAAGTCTTAAAGTTCCCAAGGTTGGAGAACCCTGTTCTAGTCTGTCTTCTCTGTGGTTAATGAGGTGAGATGGAGTGCTTGATTTGTCCCCCTGATTGAGCCTATAACATTCCAGATAAATGGCTGTCCAGGCTCTTCTTAAAAACTTCCAGTGATGGAGCACCCACAACTTCTGGAGGCAAGCCGTTCCACTGATTGATTGTTCTCACTGTCAGGGAATTTCTCCTTAGTTCTAGATTAGGATTTCTTTTTGATAATCTTCCATTAATGGCTTCTTGTCCTGCCCTCAGGTGCTTTGGAGAATAGAAAGATTCCCCTCATTTCTCTTGTCACAGCCCCTCATATATTGGAAGACTGCTAACACGCACTGAAGCCAAAAGTGTGTTACAACAGCTGGAGATCAACAGCTAATGTCACCATAGAGTGACATATGAGCTAAGGAAAGGCATACTTATTCATGAGCTTATTCAAGTTCGGAAAACTGTATCAGATCAGTTTTTAGATTTATGAATTGTTCACATGGATAAATGCCTATGAATAGCCCCATTCATTAGTAGATGTATGGATGAATGTGTCCATTTTTTTTTCCTTATGGAAACAGCCCTCGAGTTAACGAATGTAATGGAGCCCGCCAATTACATTTGTAACCCGAGGATTCATTGGAGTGAATCACGTAAAATGAATGGAAACCTCCTTGCTTTCGCCCACGCATTCGCTAATCAAATGCACAGGTTATTAAGTGCACATTAAGTGCATTAAGTGCATATTAAGTGCACACGCTGACGATGTAAAACTATTCAACACCACTGACAATACTACAACCCTTCAAAAAGACCTTGGCTATGTATCTGAATGGTCAAACAAGTGGCAACTTCAAATCTCAATCAACAAATGCTCAGTTTTACACATTGGCAAAAATAATCAGAACACAAAATACAAACTAGATAATCATGACCTTGTTGATGATCCTCACTCAGTAAAGGACCTTGGAGTACTCATCTCTAATGATATCACTAAGTGCCAGAGCCCACTGCAACAACATAGCTAAGAAGGCATTAAGAGTGGTTAACCTAATCTTGCGTAGCTTCTTCTCTGGTAACATTGTACTCTTAACCAGAGCATACAAAACATTTGCTAGACCAATTCTTGAATACAGCTCATCTGTCTGGAACCCACACTACATATCAGACCTTAACGCAATTGAGAATGTCCAGAGATATTTCACAAGAAGAGTATTATATTCCTCTGTTCGCAACAGAATACCTTATGAAACCAGACTTAAAATTTTGGGACTTGAAAATTTAGAACTACGCCGCCTTCGATCTGACCTAAGTGTAGTTCATAAAATCATCTACCACAATGTCCTACCTGTCAATGACTACTTCAGCTTCAACTGCAACAATACACGAGCTCACAATAGATACAAACTTAATGTAAACCGCTCCAAACTTGATTGCAAAAAATTCGACTTCAACAACAGAGTGGTCAATGCCTGGAACACTTTACCTGACTCAGTAGTTTCTTCCCCAAACCCCAAAAACTTTAACCTTAGATTATCTACCATCGACCTCACCCCATTCCTAAGAGGTCTGTAAGGGGCGTGCATAAGCGCACAGTCGTGCCTACCGTTCCTGTCCAGATGCACCCATATATTCATACTTCTTGTACTCATAATCATGCTTGTACTATTATATATACTGTATATACACAATCATGTTTATACTTTGTGTATACTTTGCTTGTTATCATATACGCTTGACAAATAATAATAATAAAACATGAGGTATCTCAGGGTGGAGAAGGCCATGGGGAGCTAAGTGATGGAACAGGACACCTGCTTAAGACCACCCAAGGCCTTCCACAACCCACTGAGATACCTCATGCAATTGTTTCCCCCCCCCCCACACACACACGTCATGTCACTTACCTTGAGAAGATCTGGGGTGGCCACAGAGAGGAGGGAGTCAAGCTATTTTCTAAGGCACCCAAAGGCCAGACACAGAATAATGGATGGAAACTGAACAAGGAGATATTCAACCTAGAAGTAAGGAGAAATTTTCTGACAGTGAGAACAATCAACCAATGGAATGGTTTGCCATCAGAAGTTGTGGGAGCTTCATCACTGGAGGCTTTCAAGAAGAGACTGGACTGCCAATGGTGTAGAGTCTCCTGCTCGGGCAGGGGGTTGGACTAGATGACCTACAAGGTCCCTTTCAACTCTTATTCTGTTAATTAA
Organism: Diadophis punctatus similis; assembly: GCA_023053685.1. Classification (NCBI taxonomy): domain Eukaryota; kingdom Metazoa; phylum Chordata; class Lepidosauria; order Squamata; family Dipsadidae; genus Diadophis; species Diadophis punctatus. Next base: position 114,873 of record JALIGW010000257.1, on the reverse strand, counting down.
AGAGAGACTCAACCTAGAAATAAGGAGAACTTTTCTGACAGTGGGAGCAATCAACCAATGGAACAGAAGCGGTGTGAGCTTCATCACTGGAGGCTTTCAAAAAGAGACTGGATTGCCATCTGTCAGAAATGGTGTAGGGCCATGATGGTGAACCTATGGCACACGTGCCAGAGATGGCACACAGAGCCTTCTCTATGGGCACGCACGCCTTCCCCAGCTGCCCTTCGGGTTTTTGGTGCGCACATGCACACCGGCCAGCTGGTCTTCAGGTTTCCAGTGCTCCAGCCTGCGCACGCACATGCACACGTGTGCGTGTGCCGGTTTGGGCACTCGGTGCTGAAAAGGTTCGCCATCACTGGTGTAGGGTCTCCTGCTTGGGCGGGGGGCTGGACTAGATGACCTACAAGGTCCCTTCCAACTCTGTTAATCTGTTAAAAATAGCGAGCTGTCTCCTCTCCAGCCATGGCCCCCAGAAGCTTCCGCTCTTGGTGCAAAACATTTGCAAGCCGATAGGACGCTTTCTCAAAGAAACCACAGCAGAGACGAGAGTCACTTCGCCTGGTGGGTTCGGTGTGGCAAGATGGGAGGGGGGAAGCAATTGTGGGGATCGGGGTGGGTGGGAGGGGGAAAGGGTAGGGTGAATGTGGCAGTGCCTCTGTGGTCGTTCGTAAGGGTGAACATCCTCCATGGTGCTGCAACATTCGTTAATTCCGGGACTACAGTACGTTGTAAACACTTGGAAGGGGTTATCGCATATCTTAGAACATGTTAGAACCCTATTCAAACGATTGGGTGTGTTAATATATGATTAAGCCACAAATCATTGTTATGTGTATATTGCTTTAAATGCATTGTGGATGATTACTATATAAGCAAGCAAGAGAGCATGCTCAATGTGGTTGGTGGTTCAATGTGGTTGATGGTTGATGGTTTATGGTTGGTGGTTGTGTTTGACGGTGTGTTCCGGATTGAAGACTCTCTGTGCTGCTTTACTGATAAGTAGATTACTTTATGGCTGTGTGAAATTGCTGTGAAGAAGAAGAGTAACTATCTGTGATAGTATAGAATTGAGTGATAGCTGTAATCTTTGTTTGTGAGTTAAAACAAAGATAGGCAAGAAGAAGAAACTTCGCATTGACTGAATAACTGTGTATGTCTTGGACTTCCTATTTAACTTTGCTACTATTTTGTACATATTAAAGATATTCTGTTTATTAACTGAATAGCATTCATATCAAACTGCAACACCATTACTACAACACATTTCGCTGTGTATGCGCTTAACAGCACAATAACTCCTTAACAGAACGGTCACTAAGTGAACTGTCATAACTCAAGGATTGCCTGTACCTGCAACTAGGAATATTTGATTGTCAACTGAAATACCAACCATGTGTCAGATTCCCCTTGTTCTCAGCCTAACATCTATGTCAATTTTAATCTTACTCTCATTTTGAGGCACCTGTATCTTGCTGTAGCAAGAGCCGAGGGCTTGGAGGTAAAATCAGAATTATGACAGGACACGGATTACATTAGGACTATCGTATCTGAGCTACAGATGCTCCCCAGATGAAAGCAAATATTTCTGCATCTCTCTTCAGCTATCTAGTGATCTTTCAGATTTTTCCAGCCCAGATATTGTAACCTGGTTAAATAGGACTAGACTAAGGTTTCTCCACGTGAGCAGCTTTGAGGTGTGCAGAATTTCAGAATTCCCCAGCCAGATAAAATGGGCTATTTATTTATTTATCTATCTATCTATCTATCTATCTATCTATCTATCTATCTATCTATCTATCTATCTATCTATCTATCTATCTATCTATCTATCTATCTATTTATTTATTAGATTTGTATGCCGCCCACTCCACAGAGACTCTGGGCGGCTCACAACAGTAAAAATTCACATGCAACAACAAATATAAAAAGCATTAAAAACAATAGATATTAAAACATTTAAAAACATTAAAAACCACAATTTAAAAACCCATACAATAAATCATTCATGGGGCCAAGAATGATCGGTGTTGTATTAAAATCATTGGCCCCAGGCCTGTCGACAAAGCCATGTTTTTACTGCTTTTCTGAAGGCTGGCAGGGTGGGAATAATGCGGATCTCGGGGGGGTAGTGTATTCCAGAGAGCCGGTGCTGCCACAGAGAAGACCCTCGTTCGTCAGAGCTTATTCTGACATAAAAATAATTAAAAATGGCCGTATCATAGTTGTTGTTGTTTTTACATCTCAAACGTGTTCCTTTTAAAACAAGAATGAGATCAGAGCTTATGAAAGGGCAGCTTTAAGGCCGCATGAAGGGTTGATTTGATCTGAATCAAATCAGAATCAAATCAGCCCTTGGAATCGAATGCTCAGATTGACTCTGATGTGATTTGAAGTGTCAAATTGAATCGAGTGTCTCTGAAACCATCAAATATTTGAGGGTGCTCCTGGCATTGGGATGCTTCGAATGGTCTTGTCACGTTCCTCTCACCTTATAGACAAAGCTGAGCAGGGGTTGAGGGTGTGTAAGGTGTCTGTAATATTGATATGAGTAGCAAGTTTTCCTTCACACACTCTGCTTTGGGGAAAGGGCTCGCTCACCCTTTTCTGTTAAAATTAGTTTAGGCAGATTCAGCTAGAAGCAGGAAAAGAACGAATGAAAGAGATGCTTTTACAATCGTTCGGTTGTTCTTGTCTGATCTTCTTTGGTCTTTGATTTTTCCAATGAGTCATTCTATCAGAGAGCAAAGCAGGATGGAGTAAGAACATGATTTAATGATTAACGCCCTTAAAAAGGGAGAATTTATTTTATTTTATTTTTTTATTTTTTTAAGAAAATTTGTATGGCTGCCCACTCACTTTCTGTGACTCTGGGAGGCTTCCAAAAATAAACACCCAATATACAAACAATTAAAAAAAACAAATAACTCCCATCCAAAACTCCCTGAAACAACAATCAATCAGACACACCACTTTTAAGCCCATTTTTAATCTTGTTCTGCTAAGAAAATTTATTAATTTATTTATTTATTTTGGTTTTCTTATATGCCGCCCAACTCCCGAGGGACTCAGGGCGGTGTACAGCAGAGAAAATACAAGAATAACCAACTATAAATATTACATTAAAAACAAGTATAAAAATTAAAAACACAGTATTAAAACCATCCAACAACCATCCAACAGCCATACATACTTGGGGGTGAGCTCGAGTGGATTAGGCTCTACCCCCAGCCTGCAGGAAAAGCCATGTCTTAACGGCTTTTCGGAAGGCCAGCAGAGTGGGGATAGTTCGGGTCTCTGGAGGAAGTTGGTTCCAGAGCGCGGGGCCCGCCACAGAGAAGGCTCTTCCCCTAGGGCCCGCCAGCCGGCATTGCTTGGCCGATGGGACCTGGAGGAGGCCAACTCTGTGGGCCCTAACCGGTCGAAGGGAAGTGTGAGGCAGAATGCGGTCCCGGAGATAGCCTGGTCCTAAGCCATGAAGGGCTTAGGACCAGGCTAAAATGAAGAAGTTGCTAGCGTTATGGTTAAATCTTTCTCTAGTCAACTCTTGGATCCAATATAGTTACCTACATCCCAGATTTTATTTGATTCTTGCCATTGTCAGATCTCAAATGCAAACCAAGAGTTTGCTGATTCGGCTACCCTTAGTAACTGCATATCTGTTGCAGTGTTTAACAAACCACCACTACAACCACAATAGAGTATCTGGACTCGGACAGCCTGGATTGCCATCAAGTTTGAGGCCAGGATATAGTACTTTTATGATACAGCATTGGTTACTTTGTAGTACAGGGGTGTCAAACTCAACACCTGGGGGCTGGATCCGGCCCACAGGGTGCTTAGATCTGGCCTGCAGGGCCGCCCGGGAAATAGTGAAGGACCGACCCGCGGTGCCTCTGCCAGCGAAAACAGGCCCTCAAGCTCTGTTTTCACCTGCGACAATCTCATGCAACCCTCTGCCAGCAAAATCAGGGCTCGGAGGGCCGCCCGTGGCCCTCCTGAGCTTCGTTTTCACTGGCAGAGGGTTTTATGAGGTTGTTGCAGGCAAAAACAGAGCTTGGGAGCCTGTTTTTGCTGGTGGAGCACTCGGTCCACCACAGGTACGCCCAACACGAGTGACACTGAGCTGGCCATGCACACTCCATCCCCCCCCCGGAGGTCAAACACAACCCTGATGCGGCCCTCAATGAAATCGAGTTTGACACCCCTGTTGTAGTAGATGCTATTTGATGGGTTCAGGATGGGGTTTGTATAACCATCTTGGCTCTTTCTGATTTCTCCGAAGCTTTTGATACCATCAATCATTGTATTCTTTTGGGCTGGCTGAGGGCGGTCAAGTATGGGGAAAGATAGCTCTGTGCTGGTTTTCCTCTTTCCTCAGATGCCAGTTCCAGTCCCAGTTGGTGTTGGTGGAAGGGGAGGTCTAGTTGCAAGCTTCTGTTTTGACACTGTCAACTGTCTGATCAATAACATATAAATGTATATCACAAAACAATGAATCACTCAAAATTGCTTCTAATGGCTACAGAAGGAAATGATACCAGTCTTTGCCTGGATATCAGCTCATGAACTGATATTTGCTGGATAGATAGATGATAGATAGATAGGTAGGTAGGTAGGTAGGTAGGTAGGTAGGTAGGTAGGTACAGGTACAGGTACAGATATATAGATATTTAGTTTTCTGAGGTTTTCGCGGGTGTTTGTATGTAGCTCTTTGGTTATTCGGGTTTTCTCCCGCGTGAAATTGGAAGTGTCTTGGCTGGTAGGCTGTCATCTCATTTATTCATGCTGTGTGGGATAGAAAAGAAATAGAAAAACAAGATAGAAAAACGAGATAGAAAAACGCCCACACAGCATGAATAAACAAGATGACACCTCCCGCCTACCAGCCATTTGGAAACCTGCACTTGTTGACAAATGAATCCCTAACACTAAGAATAACACTAGACCCACACTCACGAAAACCACACAGGATGTCACCACCACACACCCATGCAAAAAGCAAACGCAAATCCACGCCAATGAGGCACGACCACAAACCAGAAGACAGACCACAACTGCATCATTAGCCACTTTAAACCCCTCCAATGCATACATGAAGCAAACTGACACCCCAGCCAATCAGAGCACAGCCAAGCCCCCAACCAATCAGAACACAACTCCACCCAATCAGAACACAGCCAAGCTCCCACCCCATCAGTTCAAACCCCCACTGGCAGTTAAAAGGAAGAAACAGCTGGAATCACACATTGCTCCTAGAAGCAGGAAGCTGAAGACACCAGCCTGATGATGACGAATGAGACTTCGTCGAAACGTCGCCAAGACACTTCCAATTTCACGTGGGAGAAAATCCGAATAACCAAAGACCTACATAGATATATAGATACAGATACAGATACAGATACAGATATGTAGATAGATATGTAGATATAGATATAGATATAGATGTAGATGTAGATGTAGATGTAGATGTAGATGTAGATGTAGATGTAGATGTAGATGTAGATGTAGATGTAGATGTAGATGTAGATGTAGATGTAGATGTAGATGTAGATGTAGATGTAGATGTAGATGTAGATGTAGATGTAGATGTAGATATAGATATAGATGTAGATATAGATATAGAAGTCAAATCCACTCACTCATCACGAAATCTCCAGAACCGTAAAGTCTACAAACCTGAAATTCAGCACGTATGTTCCTCTTGGCTTCTAGAAAGGATTTTTTGAAATGACCATCAGATCATTAGTCATTCTTATACAGTAATTAACATGCTCTGATGCAAAGGAGTTAGACATTCTGCTCCCCCTCCCCACCTGAAAAGAATTCTGTTCCAACTGCCAGTGGGCATGTCCAGTGCATGACTCATCCGGCCTGCAGGCTGGGAGTTTAGACATGCTACTCCATGCTAAGGAGTTAGACATTCTACTCCCCCTCCCCACATGAAAGGGAGAGAAGGGGATAGCAGAGGAGAGGCTTCTGTAGGGCAAGCCTGAGGGAGAGAAGGGGAGAGAAGGGGAGAGGAGAGGCTTCTGGGGGCAAGCCTGAGGGAGAGAAGGAGAGAGGAGAGGCCAATCGTAACTACTCATTAATTTTCAAGCTTTAAGTGTCAATTTATCAAGCCCGATCACATAGTTTCATAGCAAAGCACGGGTATCCAGCTAGTATGTATATAAAAGTCAACATAGTGATCCCATCTGATACTTATAAGGATCATCTAACTAATGTACAGTCTCACATCCTGGACATAAACTGTTTCAACTCCTTCCCTCAGGACGCTTCTATAGGGCATTGCATGCCAAAACAACTAGACACACAGACAAAGTTTCCCCCCTCATGCCATCACTCTGCTAAACACCTAATTCCCATAGTACTGTGTTATGTAGATTTACCCATGTAGTATGGCTGCAGTGTTATTATTATCCTTCTCACCTATTTCACTACCTTCTCTGTGACCTTCTGATGACCAAAGACAATGGGGAAGGCAGATTCACTTAACAACCTTGTTACTAACATCACCACTGCACCTTGTGTGTCCAATCACACTTGGTCAATAAAGAATTCTATTCTATTCTATTCTATTCTATTCTATTCTATTCTATTCTATTCTATTCTATTCTATTCTATGCCATACCATGCCATGCCATGCCATGCCATGCCATTCTGCATTCTGCATTCTGCATTCCATTCCATTCCATTCCATTCCATTCCATTCTATTCTATTCTATTCTATTCTATTCTATTCTATTCTAATCTATTCTATTCCATTCCATTCCATTCCAGTCTGCATTCTGCATTCTGCATTCTGCATTCTGCATTCTGCATTCTATTCTATTCTATTCTATTCTATTCTATTCTATTCTATTCTATTCTATTCTATTCTATTCTATTCTATTGCATTCTATTGCATTCTGCATTCTGCATTCTATTCTATTCTATTCTATTCTATTCTATTCTATTCTATTCTATTCCATTCCATTCCATTCCATTCCATTCCATTCCATTCCATTCTATTCTATTCTATTCTATTCTATTCCATTCCATTCCATTCCATTCCATTCCAGTCTGCATTCTGCATTCTGCATTCTGCATTCTGCATTCTGCATTCTATTCTATTCTATTCTATTCTATTCTATTCTATTCTATTCTATTCTATTCTATTCTATTCTATTGCATTCTGCATTCTATTCTATTCTATTCTATTCTATTCTATTCTATTCTATTCTATTCCATTCCATTCCATTCCATTCCATTCTGCATTCTATTCTATTCTATTCTATTCTATTCTATTCTATTCTATTCTATTCTATTCTATTCTATTCTATTCTATTCTATTCCATGCCATTCCATGCCATGCCATTCTGCATGCTGCATTCTGCATTCTGCATTCTGCATTCCATTCCATTCCATTCCATTCCAGTCTGCATTCTGCATTCTGCATTCTGCATTCTGCATTCTATTCTATTCTATTCTATTCTATTCTATTCTATTCTATTCTATTCTATTCTATTCTATTCTATTCTATTTCATTCTATTCCATTCTATTCCATTCTGCATTTTATTCTATTCTATTCTACATTTTATTTTATTCTGCATTCTAAATCTAATCTAATCTAATCTAATCTAATTCTATTCTGGTATTAATTCATTATTTTCTTATTTGCTTTTAAAATTTGCGTTACAGAAAAATAACCTCTTGCCTCCCACTCATTTCTTCCAGCAGTACATCCAGTGCTTTTCCAGAGAGGGCCAATGGTGATTAGTAAATTTGCCAGGTAAACTATTGCAGTTGCTCAGGAAAATTGATGTTGCTGCTTTGTGCTTTCATTTTGTTACCAACCGCCTAAAGTTATTCAATAAGGCAGCATCCCAATATGGGGTGGGCGTGGGGGGGAGAATACTCTTTTCCCAAGTACAAAAATCATGAGGAGAATATTTGTGGCGGAATCTCCTCCTCTCTTCTCCAGCAGATTTCACTGGTAGATTTCACTGTTGCCTAGAGTCAACATTTCCTTCTGGAGTTGGTTGAATTTTCAGGAAAGTAATTAAAGGGGACGTGAGCAATGGAACCTTGTCAGCTCTCAGAGCTTCTTGTCAATGAACCGCATGAGGTCTATCAGCCTTTTGAACAACAAAACAACAGGCAGCAAAACAGACAGATCCAGCGCCCACCGAAATAACGAAGACAATTAAGCAGATATTGCGGAAGCTAGTTCGTTCTTTTTTTGGGGGGGGGGCTGGCAATTTCCAATTATGAGCAGAAATGGGAGTGCTAATCAGGTATTTAAAGGGTCTTTATTCTTTCCTGTTAGATTTCATTAGTTATCTCACTTCCCCACCCCTTCACCCCATGGCAATATGCATCCACAGAGGTGTGGTAGAAAGAAGAAAAAAAAGGAGGTTTTCATTCTCATATTATTATTTATTTTATTTATTTATTTTGTCAAGCACTTATTAGATAATATAGATGTAAGTATAAACACGATTTAAATACATGAAATGAATACGAATAAAAGGGAACATTAGGACAGGGACGGTAGGCACGCTGGTGCGCTTATGCACGCCCCTTACAGACTTCTTAGGAATGGGGTGAGGTCAACAGTAGACAGTCTAAGGTTAAAGTTTTGGGGGTTTGGGGATGAAACCACAGAGTCAGGTAGTACATTCCAGGCACTGACCACTCTGTTGTTGAAGTCGTATTTTCTGCAATCAAGTTTGGAGCGGTTCACTTTAAGTTTGTATCTATTGTGTGCTCGTGTATTGTTGTGGTTGAAGCTGAAGTAGTCATTGACAGGTAGGACTTTGTAGCAGATAATTTTATGAATTACGCTTAGGTCATACCAAAGGCGGCGTAGTTGTAAGTTGTTTAAGCCCAAAATTTCAAGTCTGGTGGCATAAGGTATTCTGTTGCGAGCAGAGGAGTGGAGGAATCTTCTCGTGAAATATCTCTGGACATTCTCAATTGTATTAATGTCCAATATGCAGTGTGGGTTCCAGACAGATTATCTGTATTCGAGAATTGGTCTATTATGATTGAATGAAATCTAAATCTAAAAGGTTTCATGATTGCTAGTAATAACAGCATAGGACACTTCCTACATCACCAAGAAGTGAAGACCGTCTTCCAATATCTGAGGGGCTTCCACAAAGAAGAGGGGGTCAACCTATTCTCCGAAGCACCTGAAGGCAGAACATGAAGCATTGGATGGAAACCAATTAAGGAGAAATTTCCTGACAGTTAGAACAATTAATCCGTGGAACAGCTTGCCTCCAGAAGTTGTGAATGCTCCAACACTGGAAGTTTTTAAGAAGATGTTGGATAATCATTTGTCTGAAGTGGTGTAGGGTTTCCTGCCTAAGCAGGGGGTTGGACTAGAAGACCTCCAAGATCTCTCCCAAATCTGTTATTCTGTTTAGTTGAAGCATGAAAAATATTTCTGCTTCAAGCTGTTGTAAAGTATTCTCAGAACGTTAAAGGATGTTGCCAGGGCTGCTATTATTACAGACAAATAAACTCTATTATTGATTACATCCATTCATTCAGATTTTGGCCAAAAATGGGGTCTATCCAGAGAATTCAGTCAGTGAGAACCCACAAGCTCTGGAGGCAAGCCATTCCACTGATGAATTGTCCTCACTGTCAGGATATTTCTCCTTAGTTCTAGGTTGCTTCTCTTCTTGGTTAGTTTCCATCCGTTGCTTCTTGTTCTACCCTCAGGTGCTTTGGAGAATAGCTTGACCCCCCCTCTTCTTTGTGGCAGCCCTTCAGATATTGGATCACTACTATCATGTCAGAACCTAGTCCTAGGTTCTAGTGCTAAGTAACTAAGTACTGTTGTAAGGAATATCCTTCTAGGTTCAGTTCCAAGTGGGGAAAAAGACCCTGGATTCATGGAAGTTGCTTGGAAAGAAGGTTTAATGGTAGACAGGAGCACATGGCAGGAACCCCTGTACAGAAAAGGTAGATTACATGCTTCCAGGTGTGGGTGAAGAGAAAAAGGGAAGAAGAGATGCTGAGTTCCTTGCTTTATACTCTCTCTTGGGCCCCTCCCTAACTGTTTCCTGTTCCTATATAGAAATGTATTCCATTGGCTGTCAGTCCCCCAGGGGCATGCTGGGGCAACTCTTGTGGGCTGTCCCAAGTCCTAGGCTTCACTGATGTAATCTTCCCAGGTCCCATGTGGTGTAATGAAAGGGCTTTGGGCAATTCCTATTATGGTTCTTTGTTATGTAGAAGACTGCTTCAGGCTAGGCGGGAGGAATGTGGCAAGGGTGGGGGCAGGGAGCTGCATGAAGCTGCTTTGTATTTAAACATGTTTCTCTTTTCCTCATTCAGGAAAACATATTCTTTCTTTTTTTCAATATTTCCTAGGATATTTCATTTTTCTAGGAGGGGGTGGGTACTAACTTTCTACAGTACTAAGTTAAGTTCATTACTAAGAACTGAAGTTCACTACTAAGAACTAAGAACTACGCCGCCCTGAGTCCTCAGGGAGTAGGGCGGCATAGAAGAACATCTAAATAAATAAATAAATAAATAAATAAATAAATAAATAAATAAATAAATAAATAAATAAATAAATAAATAAATAAATAAATAAATAAATAAATAAATAAATAAATAAATAAATAAATAAATAAATAAATAAATAAATAAATAAAAGCTGGTGTGGTTTGCCTGAGCTTGGCTTCTTCTCTTGCATTACCCCAAATTATTGTGTTTTGCAGCATGGTGCGAAACCAGTTTATTCCATAAAAGTAATCCATATTAGTGCCCTGTAGGAACTCATTCACGGATGAGTTCATTGTCACTTCTGCCATGCATTCTTTCCAGGGCTAATATTCTATCTAGGTCGTACAATCACATTGCAGGCATCTCTACCTAGGTTCTTCAAGCAGTTCCAAAATCAGTTCTGGACATCTGGGTTCTCAAGCCATCATCTGGGTTCAGTGGCTAAAGTGATTTATATTGGGCTCAGCTCCACAGTATTAGAAACATATTACCTGCTATGCCCCCAGAACTCTGCACAGTTTGTGAACAGTCTTCTTTCTCCCCTGGCAGGATTTTGACTTCTGGCTCCTGGGTTTTAAATGATACAGCATTTGATTCTCTGGTTTTTAAAGGGGAAAGATGGCTTCGAGATACTCTGCACACCAACCAATCTATAGTTTATGCTTCAGGAGTTTTAGGCAAAATTACTTCCATTTGCGTGCAGTTTGCAGAGCTGGTATAATATCCATCCTTCCTTCCTTCCTTCCTTCCTTCCTTCCTTCCTTCCTTCCTTCCTTCCTTCCTTCCTTCCTTCCTTCCTTCCTTCCTTCTCTCCCTCTCTCTCTCACCCCCCCTCCCTCCCTTCCTTTCTTCCTCCCTCCCTCCCTCCCTTGCTTCCTTGCTTCTTTCCTTCCTTCCTTCCCTCCCTCTCTCTCCCTCCCTCCCTCTCTCCCTTCCTTGCTTCTTTCCTTCCTTCCTTCCCTCCCTCTCTCTCCCTCCCTCCCTCTCCCCTCCCTCTCCCCCTCTCCCCCTCTCCCCTTCCTTCTCTTCCTCACTCCCTTCCTTCCTTTCTTCCTCCCTCCCTCCCTTCTTCCTTTCTTCCTTCCTTTCTTCCTCCCTCCCTCTCCTTCTCCCCCTCCCTCTCTTCCTCCATCCCTCCCTCACTTCCTCTCTCCCTCCCTTTCTTCCCTACTGGCAAATGCATCCACCTCTGCTAATTCCAGTTTACAAAGCAATAAAGAGCCTTTGAAGATCCTTGCAACTATTTATGCATGCATAATAGGCGAAAGAAAGGAACCTGGGCTGGCACTGAGAATATATTTCCCTATTTGTTTGTAGATGAAGGCTGCTAGTGATTTCTTTTGTTTCCCTTTAAGATGCAGGAGAGTGGAGAGTTAAAAAAATATATTTGGTGTTTCAGGACGGTCTCCTGATCTTTGGCATCCTGTTCCTGGTGCCAGTCTATTAGATTGTATTTCCCACTCTGTTTCTGGGGAAATTGCCAGCATGTTGTCCTTTCACAGTAACCGCTAGCAATAGGAATTCCTCTTACAGAATATGGAATACCACAGTTGGAAGGGACCTTGCAGGTCCTCTAGTCCAGGGGCAGGTTCCTCTTACCTGCCTACCGGTGCGCTGCGCGTGCATCATCTTGTTTTGTGCGCACGCGCACTTGCTGCGCGTGTGCATTCCCTCGCACGATTTTGTTTCCTGCACATGCGCGGAAGCAAAATCTCACGAGGGGACGCGCCCGTGCGTGTGATTTCAGTGATTGCTTTGCTTCCATGCATGTGTGGCCACTGTGTGATGCATCCGGGAGTTTGACAGACCTGTTCTAGAGTCTCGCCATCTTTTTTGTATTGTGGTGACCAAAACTGGATGCAGTACACAAAGCAGTATAAAAAGGTACTACCACTTCACGTGACCTTAATACTATCCCTCTGTTGATGCAGCCTAGGAGTGCATATATTATGCAGTCTCTTCCTTAGAATAGAATAGAATAGAATGGAATGGAATGGAATGGAATGGAACGGAACGGAACGGAACGGAACGGAACAGAACAGAACAGAACAGAACAGAACAGAACAGAATAGAATAGAATAGAATAGAATACGAAATAATTAGAATGGAATGGAGTAGAGTAGAGTAGAATAGAATAGAATAGAATGGAATGGAATGGAATGGAATGGAACGGAACGGAACGGAACGGAACGGAACGGAACGGAACGGAACAGAACAGAACAGAACAGAACAGAATAGAATAGAATACGAAATAATTAGAATGGAATGGAGTAGAGTAGAGTAGAATAGAATAGAATAGAATAGAATAGAATAGAATAGAATAGAATAGAATAGAATTGGAATGGAGTAGAGTAGAGTAGAGTAGAGTAGAGTAGAGTAGAGTAGAGTAGAGTAGAGTAGAGTAGAATAGAATAGAATAGAATAGAATAGAATAGAATAGAATAGAATAGAATAGAATAGAATAGAATAGAAAATAGAATAGAATAGAATAGAATAGAATAGAGAATAGAATAGAATAGAATAGAATAGAATAGAATAGAATAGAATAGAAAATAGAATAGAATAGAGAATAGAATAGAATGCAGAGTAGAATAGAGAATAGGATAGGATAGAATAAAATGCAGAATAGAATAGAATAGAATAGAATAGAATAGAATAGAATAGAATAGAGAATAGAATAGAATAGAATAGAATAGAATAGAATAGAATAGAATAGAAAATAGAATAGAATAGAGAATAGAATAGAATGCAGAGTAGAATAGAGAATAGGATAGGATAGAATAAAATGCAGAATAGAATAGAATAGAATAGAATAGAATAGAATAGAATAGAATAGAATAGAATAGAATAGAATAGAATAGAAAATAGAATAGAATAGAATAGAATAGAGAATAGAATAGAATAGAATAGAGAATAGAATAGAATGCAGAGTAGAATAGAGAATAGGATAGGATAGAATAAAATGCAGAATAGAATAGAATAGAATAGAATAGAATAGAATAGAATAGAATAGAATAGAATAGAATAGATAATAGAATAGAATGCAGAGTAGAATAGAGAATAGGATAGGATAGAATAAAATGCAGAATAGAATAGAATAGAATAGAATAGAATAGAATAGAATAGAATAGAATAGAATAGAATAGAATAGAATAGAATAGAATAGAATAGAATGCAGAGTAGAATAGAGAATAGGATAGGATAGAATAAAATGCAGAATAGAATAGAATAGAATAGAATAGAATAGAATAGAATAGAATAGAATAGAATAGAATAGAATAGAATAGAATAGAATAGAATAGAATAGAATAGAATAGAATAGAATGACCGAGTTGGGAGGAACCTTGGAGGTCTCCCAGTCCAACCCCCTGCTCAGGCAGGAAACTCTATGCCAGGGGTGTCAAACTCAATGACCGTGGGCCGTGGGGTGCTTAGATCTGGCCCATGGGGCTGGCCTGGAAACAGCAAATGGCCAGCCCATGGTGCCCCTGCCAGTGAAAATGGAGCTTGGGGGAGGGCACAGAAAAAGAAAAAGAAAGAAAAAGAAAGATGGGAAGAAATCAAGGAAGGAAAAGTAAGGAAAGGAGGGAAGGAGGAAGAAATTAGAATGAAGAGGGAAGAAGGAAGAAGGAAGGGAGGGAGGGTGGATATAATGAGAGTGAGTGAGGGTCTCGTGGAAGTCCTGCCTTAGCACTTGGCCACCACAGGTGCCCCCGAGACAAGTGATGTTGAGCTGACCACCCCCCTCCATGGCCAGCCCCACTGCTGGCCCTCCAAGGTCAAACACAACCCTGATGCGGCGCTCAATGAAATCAAGTTTGACACCCCTGCTCTATACCATTTCAAACAAATGTTTGTGAAGTCTCTTCTTTAAAACTTCCAGTGTTGGAGCATTCACAACTTCTGGAAGCAAGTTGTTCCATTGATTAATTGTTCTAACTGTCAGGAGATTTCTCCTTGGTTCTAGATAGCATCTCTCCTTGACAAGATCCATTGCTTCTTGTCCTACCTTCAGGTGCTTTGGAGAATAGCTTGACTCCTTCTTCTTTGTGACAACCCCTGAGATATCGGAACACTGCTATCATGTCACCCCTGGTCCTTCTTTTCATCAAACTAGACATGCCCAGTTCCTGCAATCGTATGTTTTAGCCTCCGGTCCCCTAATCATCTTTGTTGCTCTTCTCTGCACTCTTTCTAGAGTCTCAACATCTTTTTTACATCATGGTGACATCATGGGAATGGTGGCTTGGAAGCCCTGCAGCTACTCCTTTACAATAGTTGCTGTTTTTATTGCAAAGCATCAGAAAGTTCCATACAACAGGACATGTCGAAGGGAGGAACTTCATTATTTTTAAGGGAGTTGGGTTGCTCCACAGTACCTTAGAAGAGATTGTTGAAGGAATAATAGTTTTCACGTTCTGCTATTAGTCACGTAGAAAGAGAGCTCTGATTGACGCCAGGTGTTTCTTCCCTGTTCTTTAAATTCTGGAGGAAGGAAAGGAGTGGAAATATTGCCATGAGGAAATGCCTGTTTTGTGGTGCCTGAGCCAGGAAATCGAGTTAGCATTACATACAATAAACTGTAAAAATGTCTACGGATCCCTCACATCCTGGACATAAACTCTAGTGCCGTGATGGCGAACCTGTGGCACGCGTGCCAGAGGTGGCACGCAGAGCCCTCTCTGTGGGCACGCCCACCATCGCCAGCTGCTCTTCTGGTTTCTGGTGTGTCAGCCAACTGGTCTTCATGGGTGCCGGAGCGCCAGAAAATGGCCTGAAAACGGCTTGAAAAAATGGTCAAAAATGACTAAAAACCAGGCCGTTTTCCGGGATGTTTTGAGGCCATTTTTGGGCCATTTTTGGTTCAAAAAACAGCTTGAAAACAGCCAAAAAATGACCTGAAAATGGTCCAAAAATGGCCAGAAAATGGCTGAAAATGGCCCAAAAAATAGCCTGAAAATGGCTGAAAATGGCCCAAAAAATAGCCTGAAAATGGCCCAAAAACAGCCCATAAAAGGCCTGAAAACAGGCCAAAAATGGCCAAAAAAGGCCAAAATGAGGCATGCTGGTCTTCGCGCATGCCGGAGCACCAGAAGACCAGCTGGCTGGCGTGCGCACATGCATGCTCATACACATGCATTCTGGTTTGGGCACTCGGTGCCGAAAAGATTCGCCATCACTGCTCTAGTGGGTCAGGTGGATCAGCAAGAGACAGTCCCTCAGATAACCGATTGCTCTAAATCCAGTAGTACAGTGTATTTCTTTTCTCCAGTCTCTCTCCAATCCCATATTCTGGTCATCTGAATTATTCATCAAGAATGGCGATTCCATGTTAGACTTGAAATGTTTCCAAGCACTCAAGCATTGGAATCAGAGGTGGGTTCCTCCCGGTTCGGACTGGTTCACCCAAACCAGTAGCAACATGCTGGTGATGTCACGATGATGTCATGGAACCGGTTCTGTTGGTGCTGGTCTGTGGACGCTGCCATGTTTGGGTTTTTTTGAATTTTTTCCAGTTTTTTTTCTTCTGCGCATGCGCAGAAGCTGAGTTTCCGGCACTGCACATGTGTCACCATCTTGTTTTTGGCTTTTGGGGGGAGGATTTTTTTTTAAAAAAAATTCGGCATTGTGCATGCGCGGGAGGAAGCAAACCAGCAGCGAGGTAAGTTAGAATCCACCCCTGATTGGAATGGTTTAAATGTCCAATAGTCCCAGGGTCTGAAGATGACTTTTGTTTGTTACCTCTGAAATGAAATCCACCAACTTTCAACTGACACTTCTTAAAGCTTTAGCTTTGGCAAGCGGTGGATATAAAATCTGACAAACTGTAGGCTGTCAAATGCTTAATATGATCGCATGTCATCTATCAAGGGCTGTCAGAGACTAACTGAATGATTCTATTCTCAGGTTACACAGACGGGCGAGAAGGAGGCAGGTGGTGGAAAAGGCTATCCTTACAGCAGTGGGAAGGGATTATAATATCGTCACAAACATGGGTATTGCACCCAAAAAAGGGCTGGGTGAGCAAAAGAACAAGATGACAATCCTGGACAAGTCACATTCATCTGATCGGCACCCCAAAACTCAGCTGCATTGGTCTAAATCAGAATGAGCAATCTGTATTCTGTTGGAGAATACTTTCGTATTGTTGACTTATTTATGGCTTTGGGGGAATCAGAGATGGTGGCCACCTTGACATGATGTGTGTGCTGTTGAGCCCATTGGCTAGGAGGCATGTTAAAGCAGTAAAATAAGTGCATTATAACATATAGAGAATTTAATGCAGTCAACGCGCCCTGAAGCAGATGAGGAGTCGGGGTTCCTTTCAACTCACAAGATAAATGATTGGGGGCACCTCTGGCTTTAGGGTGTTCACCTCTGCTTTAAGTCATTCTGCTAGCAGAATGACTTAAAGCCAGGTTGTATGAATGAATGCATGCATGCATGCATTCATGTATCATCTATGCATATACAGACATATATGTATGTATATGCATAGATGGTAGAAAGATAGATGATAGATAGATAGATAGATAGATAGATAGATAGATAGATAGATAGATAGATAGATAGATAGATAGATAGATAGATAGATAGATAGATTGCAGGTAGATGATAGATAGATAGATAGATAGATAGATAGATAGATAGATAGATAGATAGATAGATAGATAGATAGATAGATAGATAGATAGATAATGATAGATAGATGATAGCTATAGATGATAGATAGATTTATTGATAGATAGATAGATAGATAGATAGATAGATAGATAGATTGATTGATTGATTGATTGATTGATTGATTGATTGATTGATTGATTGATTGATTGATTGATTGATTGATTGCAGGTAGATGATAGATAGATAGATAGATAGATAGATAGATAGATAGATAGATAGATAGATAGATAGATAGATAGATAGATAGATAGATATTTTATTTATTTATTTATTTATTTTATTTATTTAGATGCTCTTATAGGCCACCCAATCCCGTGGGACTCAGGGCGGCATACAACATGAATAAGAAGCGTACATTTAAAAGCAATGATCATAAATTTAAATTAAAAAATATAATTAAAAAGAAACATTATAAACACAACATTCGGGGGGAATCTGATTTTCCTATTCACCCCATCTGCCGGAAGAGCCATGTTTTTAAGGCTTTACGGAAGGCCAGCAGGGTGGGGATGGTCCGGATCTCTGGTGGAAGTTGGTTCCAGAGGGACGGGGCTCCCACAGAGAAGACCCTCCCCCGCGGCCCCGCCAACTGACATTGTTTGGCCGATGGGACCCGGAGGAGGCCCTCTCTGTGGGACCTAACCGGTCTTAGGGAGGTATGTGGTAGGATGCGGTCCCGCAGGTACCCTGGTCCTGAGCCATGTAGGCTTTAAAGGTCAAAACCAACACCTTGAATTGCAACCGGAGACTAATTGGCAACCAATGCAGCTGGCAGAGGATAGGTGTTACGTGGGTGTATCTCGGTACACCCACTACAGCTCGTGCAGCTGCATTCTGTACCAGTTGAAGTCTCCGGATGCTCTTCGAGGGTAGCCCCATGTAGAGCGCGTTACAGTAGTCTAGCCGTGAGGTGACAAGGGTATGAGTGACTGTGAGCAGAGCCTCCCTCTCCAAGTAGGGTCGCAATTGGTGCACAAGACGGATCTGTGCAAAGGTCCCCCTCGCCACAGCTGAAAGATGTTGCTCCAATTTTAGCTGTGGATCTAGGAGAACACCCAAATTGCGAACCTGTTCTGAGGGAGTCAATTTTTCTCCCCCAAGAACCAAGGAGGGACAGTCGACATAGTGCTTGGGAGGCAATATCCAGAGCCACTCAGTCTTGTCTGGGTTGAGCCTGAGTCTGTTCACTCCCATCCAGACCCTCACATCGTCCAGGCAGCGGCACATTACATCAACTGCTTCACTGAACTGACACGGGGTGGAGATGTACAACTGGGTATCATCAGCATACTGCTGATACCTCACCCCATGTCGTCGGATGATCTCACCCAGCGGTTTCATGTAAATGATAGACAGACAGACAGACAGACAGACAGACAGACAGACAGACAGACAGACAGACAGACAGACAGACAGACGATGGTTGGTTAGGGATGGATGGATGGTTTCGACATTCATCAATAATTCACTATTGTTAGGACTACCAAACCTGGACTGAGAAATTACAGGAGACCCCCAGTTGCCATCAAAGAAGTCTTCACAGTGATCATCCAGAGTTTTGCAAGCCTGATCTAGTTCCTTAACTACAATGGATCCCTGTTTCAGACCCATCAATTCCGTTGCGT
This sequence comes from Diadophis punctatus similis, assembly GCA_023053685.1. Classification (NCBI taxonomy): domain Eukaryota; kingdom Metazoa; phylum Chordata; class Lepidosauria; order Squamata; family Dipsadidae; genus Diadophis; species Diadophis punctatus. Next base: position 96,054 of record JALIGW010000257.1, on the reverse strand, counting down.
CTCTCAACCTAAGTTTATTATTTACAATGAGAACCCTCTCATGTAGCAGATAACCTTGGATAAAAGTTGGATTTCTATCTACTGGCCATCATTTATACCCGGTCAATGTTACAAAGTATGAAATGAACATTCAGCCTGATCTTCAGTGAAGATATTAAAGTCATAGCTGATGGTGGGGAAGATTCAGCTCAGATGATTAATGCGTGTGACAAAAAAAAAAAGAGGCCTGCAGCCTCAAACTGAATAAAGACCCCAAAAAAAAAAAACCAGCAACCGTGATTGAATTGGAGGAGAGAACAAAGGGGATTAAAGAAAAAACATATCTGCAGAAAATTTGTATCCATTTGTTTTTGGACTTCGGATGATCCCAAGGCTATCCGGCTATAACAAATTCGATCAGGTAACTAACCCGGGTCAAAATCCAAGCTTTAGGAGAAGCATAAACCTATAAACAACACCTATTATAGGTAGCCCTCGACTTACAACCGTTCATTTAGTGACCGTTCGAAGTTACGGCATTAAATGACTGTTTTCCAAATTTACGACCTTGGTGGCATCCCTGCGATCACGTGATCAAAATTCGGAGGCTTGGCAACTAACTTGTATCAGAGGTGGGTTCCTGCTGGTTTGGACCGGTTCTATGGAACTGTAGCAGGAATTTCCCCCTGCTTGCTGAACCGGCAGCGACCCAGGCCTGCCACGCCCCCGAAACCGGCTCGCTCGGCGGCGCCATAGGCGCCACTGTTAAGGAGTTATTGTGCTGTTAAGCACATACACAGCAAAATGTGTTGTAGTAATGGTGTTGCAGTTTGATATGAATGCTATTCAGTCAATAAACAGAATATCTTTAATATGTACAAAATAGTAGCAAAGTTAAATAGGAAGTCCAAGTCATACACAGTTATTCAGTCAATGCGAAGTTTCTTCTTCTTGCCTATCATTGTTTTAACTCACAAAGATTACAGCTATCACTTAATTCTATACTATCACAGATAGTTACTCTTCTTTTCACAGCAATTTCACACAGCCATAAAGTAATCTACTCATCAATAAAGCGGCACAGAGAGTCTTCGATCCGGAACACACTGTCAAACACCACTCACCACACTAAACCACACTGAACCATAAACCACCAACCACATTGAGCATGCTCCCTTGCTTGCTTATATAGTAATCATCCACAATGCATTTAAAGCAATATACACATAACAATGATTTGTGGCTTAATCATATATTAATCATTTGAACAGGGTTCTAACAGCCACCATCTTGTTTTTCCTTCTGTGCATGCATAGAAGCTGGGTTTTAGCACTGCGCATGCATGCTCATGCCCAAGCGGCGCATCAGGAAGCGAACCGGCAGTGACATAAGCCAGAACCCACCCCTGACTTGTATCTATGACGGTTGCAGTGTCCTGAGGTCATGTGATCCACTTTTGTGAGCTTCTGATGAGCAAAATCAAGAGGGAAGCCGGATTCGCTTAACAACCGCTTTACTAACTTAACAACCGCAGTGATTCCCTTAACAACTGTGGCAGGAAAGGTCATAACATGGGGGGGGGAGATTCACTTAACAAATGCCTCGCTTAGCAATGGAAATTTTGGGCTCAATTGTGGTCGTAATAGTTGCAGATGAAGCTATTTCTGATGATTTAGGGGCTCGAGGTTAAACACAAGAAGAACAGTTGCAGGAACTGGGCATGTCTAGTTTAATGAAAAGAAGGGCTAGGGGAGACATGATAACAGTGTTCCAATATTTGAGGGGCTGCCACAAAGAAGAGGGAGTCAAGCTATTCTCCAATGCACCAGAAGATGCTTTGTGGCCAATTATAGAATTATAAGACTAGTCTTATATAAGAAGTCTTATTTTCTTATGATATGAAGTCATCTTTCCACTCTATAGTAATAGCTCTCTTTTCCACAACGCAAGGAATACATGTTGCCTGCCGGACAATTCATACAATGGAAGACATTATGAACAATATCCTTCACAATCTTCCTTCTGACTTTGTAGTATCTTCTGAGGACCACGGTGGCAGTCTGCTGTCAGCTATACATTTATTCAACTTTGCTCTTCAGAATGGTAAGTTCAGAGGAACGCCAATTGAAGCCTTACTTCATTAGATTTTCAGAGGTGATGCTGAATTTCAGAATCTCTATCATGCTATCAAGCAAAGGAGCTATCTAAAGAAATACTTCAGCTTTCATTGCTCATTGTGTGGGAGAAAGCAGATGGCGTATCGAATAACACTAGAGACCCTAAATCAGTCAAGTTCACACCATGCATAGAATTCAAGCTGAATTAATAGGACAGATCTAGTCTGTATATTGACTTAATTCGTGTCCTGGGTTGACAAAATATATTGACTCAAGAAGAAACCAAACATGAGGCGGCTTTATTTAACCCAAGCCATGAAAGATCTAAGATCAAAAATTACTAAGTGTAACCAGGGGTGGGTTCTAACTTACCTTGCCGCCGGTTTGCTTCCTCCTGTGCCGCATGGCTGTGTGCGCATTGCATGCCGTGTGGCTGCGCCATGAGGGCGTGCATGCGCAGTGCTGAAAACTCAGCTTCTGGGCATGTGCAGAAGCAAAAACCAGCAAAAAATAGCCAACCCCCCCCCCAAAAGATGGCAGCCGGAAAGTGCCGAAAACTCGTCTTCTGCGCATGTGCAGAAGCAAAAACCAGCAAAAAATAGCAAAAAAAATAGCAAAAAAAGATGGCGGCAGCCACTGACTGGCACTGACAGAACCAGATCCGTGACGTCACCCCCGGTTTACTACCAGTTCTACAGAACCTGTCTGAACCGGGAGGAACCCACCTCTGAGCGTAACATCTTGTACAAATGCTTTACATGACCTACGTATGTATATTCTGGGAAATTCAGTCTTATTTCTAGAAAACATATCTCTACCATCTTCTGCAGAATTGGAATGGAATACCTTTACTCCATTGTAGATTCTGAGATGCCTACAGGGATTTTGTTAGAGAGCGAAATGAAATTCAATGGTGAAAAAAGTAAAGTTCTACATTTAGGCAAGAAAAACAAAATGCACAGGAACAGTATATGTGGTACCACGCTCAATAGCAATAACTGCGAGAGGGATCTTGGAGTCCTAGTGGACAAACATTTAAATATGAGCCAGCAGTGTGCTGCAGCTGCCAAGAAAAGCTAACACAGTTCTAGGCTGCATTAACAGAGGGATAGAATCAAGATCATGTGAAGTGTTAATACCACTTTATAATGCCTTGGTAAGGCCACACTTGGAATCCAGTTTTGCATCCAGTTTTGGTCGCCACGATGTAAAAAAGATGTTGAGACTCTAGAAAGAATGCAGAGAAGAACAACAAAGATGATTAGGAGACTGGAGGCTAAAATATATAAAGAACAGTTGCTAGAATTGAGTATGTCTAGTTTGATGAAAAGAAGGACCAAGGGTGACATGATAGCAGTGTTCTGATATCTCAGGGGTTGCCCCAAAGAAGAGGGAGTCAAGCTATTCTCCAAAGCACCTGAGGGTAGAACAAGAAGCAATGGGTGGAAACAAATCAAGGAGAGAAGCAACTTAGAACTAAGGAGAAATTTCCTGACAGTTAGAACAATTACTCAGTGGAACGACTTGCCTCCAGAAGTTGTGAATGCTCCAACACTGGAAGTTTTTAAGAAGAAGATAACCATTTGTCTGAAATGGTACAGGGTTTCTTCCCTAAGCAGAGATTTGGACTATAAGACCTTGAAGGTCCCTTCCAACTCTGTTATTCTATTTTGCTTCTCATCCAAGAAGCTTCTTTACCTCTGACGGGATGGTGGGGAATGGAAGGATTTACACTCCTTGCAGACAGCTGATCATTTGCATGCTTTTAGAGGGTCATTGAAGCACTTGGAGGTTTATCTGTGTCCTCAGGGTCACCTGAGTGGTGCTCCTGGTTCCTGTAGTCTGCAATTTTTCTGGAAATGCTTTCATACTCCCACACCATTCGAAGGGTGTCCATCCCAAATTGCATAGCTAAAAGTCTGTAGCGATTCTCAGTCATCCAGGTCATGGTTGTCCCAAAGGTGCTTTTTCCAGAGGCAACTGGACTTTCTTGTTTTTTTCTTTGAAGACATTTCGCTTCTCATCCAAGAAGCTTCTTCAGCTCTTGCTAGATGGTGGGAAATTGTTATTCTGTATTCTTCCTCAGCCAATAACCTCTTTCTCCACCCAGAAAGACCCGAAATCAGACAACCTATGGTTGAAGGAAGAAAAAAGTATCTTCTTTATTTATTTATTTATTTTTTGTCAAGTACGTGTTAGTAATATACATAGATATAACATTGTTTATATACATAAGATGGGTACTGATAAGAGGGAACATTAAGACAGGGACGGTAGGCACGCAGTGCACTTATGCACATCCATGAATGATGGGCATCTATTTCCATACGTGTTAGCTGAAGAACTGGGGATGGCGGAACCTGCAGAGGAGAGGAGATGTGAGTAACTGTGTATGGTGTTTTGACGCATATCAATGAATAAGTGGGTGGTAGCGTGTGTGTGAAGTCCATCTGTGAAGTAAGTGTCTTTCCAAATGTTCAGATTTAATCATCGGTATCTCTTATGTACAACCTACAGGCCACTTTCTTCAAGAAGGATGCAGCATTCAGATCAAACAAGATTGCCCCTTTCCTCAAGATAAGGTTTTCTATGATCCATTTGTATATCTGAAGTCCTAGTTTGTACTGTATTTTTCGCACTGTAAGATGCACATTAGCTTTAGAGGAGGTAAACAAGAAAAAAAAATCTGCCTCTGCTTCCCAGCATCCATCCAGTATTCATCTGGCTAGCATCCTTGTAGCAAACAGCCTGCCTCCTCCATGTCTGCTGCCTCCGCCGGGGAACGCTGGAGCCTTTGTTGCTGAGCAGCTGATTGGCGGTTGGATTGGCCTCCTGGAATACCACCAATCAGCTGTTCTAGGCGGCGGGAATCGCCACTGCTGCTGCCTATCGCTGCCGCCTTTCACTGGCGCCAGCACCCATTCGCTGCCGCCTGTTCACCGCCACCAAAGGGGCGCTGGCGAACGGGTGCTGGCGAACGGGTGGTGATAGATGGCAGTGGCAGTAGTGATCCCTGCCACCTAGAACAGCTGATCGGAGGTATTACGGGAGGCCAATCCAACCGCCAATCAGCTGCTCGACAGCGAAGGCTCCAGCGTTCCCTGGCGGCGGTGTTTGCCGCCACTGCTGCACCAAACCCCCGTCCCCACCCACAGCAACATTCGCTCTATAAGATGCACAGACATTTCCACCCACTTTTTTTGGGGGGGGGAGTGCATTTTATAGTGCGGAAAATACGGTATGTGTTTTAATCAGGGAAAAAAGGAGAGGATTTTCCAAAGCTTATCCTGCCTGTCACAGGGTAACTTAAGATAACCATCCAAAGCAATAGATTTTAGGATGTCTATAAAAGGCAGAGAATCACCAAAAAAATGTTGTTGATGGATGTGGATCATGAAAAGTCATTTGGATTCTATAGTTGGGCTACCTCTAGCTGCAGAACCAATGACAAGCATCAAGAAACAACAAGCAGAATCAGATAGCTTTTTTAAACAACAGCAGAAAATGATTGTTGTGAGATTCTTCCAAAATGCATCAAGGCTGAACAAATTCCTTACTTCAAATGGTCAATTTACAACTTGTTTGCTTGTTTCTCCTTTTGGGTCTTTCCAAGTCCACTTTGTTCTTCAACCTTGTTACATTTCCTTAAGGGGGAAAAAGGGCTGTGAAGGAACAATTCCAAAATGAATGTTCACCTGATGTAGAGTTTTGTTCCTAATTCACAATCGGAGGTGGGCTTCAGCAGATTCTGACCAGTTTTGTAGAACCGATAGTGGAAATTTTGAGTGGTTCGGAGAACCGGTAAATATCCTTCCCCTGGAGTGGGAAGGGAATGGAAATTTTACAGTATCCTTCCCCTGCCATGCCCACCAAGCCATGCCCACAGAACTGGTAGTAAAAAATTTGAATACCAGCACTGTTCACAATGTGTTTGTTTTGTAACAAAGGAGCTAATGTGAACCCAGGAGTGAGACTGTGAATGTGTGGTGCCCCATGAATTATCTTGACCAGGTATAAACTTGAAAAACCTAAGAAGAGTTGGGCTCGGCTAGTTCTTGAATGGGAGATCATTATCAAATTCAAAGTTGGTGGCTATGAAAAATTACTTCCATATTGTCTATGGAGATTCTCAGTCATCCAGGTCATGGTTGTCCCAAAGGTGCTTTTTCAAGAGGCAACTGGGCTTTCTGTTTTTTCTTTGAAGACCAGCGTGGTCAATGCAGTACAATGCAGTTAGCCATGTGCAGATCTGTACATTGGGGAAACAAAACAACCACTTCATAATGCATGGCGCAACATAGGAGAACAAACCCATCAGGACAAGATTCAGCAGTCCATCTACATTTGAAAGACAAAGGCCACTCTTTTGAAGACAGCAAAGTCCACATTTTGGACAGAGAGGACCACTGGTTTGAAAGAGGAGTCAAAGAGGCCATCTACAGTATGTCCAAATTGAACAGCCCTCCCCCAACAGAAGGGGAGGGATACAACATCATCTATCTCCAGGCTACAACACAGTCCTTTCAATAGTTCCCAGAAGGCTCCACACCCATTTGCACCACTCAGGTGACCCTGATAACACAGATAACACGTCGCCTTCAGCACGACCTAAGCATAGCTCATAAAATTATCTGCTACAACGTCCTTCCTGTCAACGACTATTTCAGCTTCAACCACAACAATACATGAGCACACAACAGATTACAAACTCAAAGTGAACCGCTCCAAACTTGACTGTAGAAAATACAACTTTAGCAACAGAGTGGTAAATGCCTGGAACTCACTACCTGACATTGTGGTTTCATCACCAAACCCCCAAAACTTTACCCTTAGACTGTCCACTGTTGACCTCACCCGATTCCTAAGAGGTCAGTAAGGGGCGTGCATAAGTGCACCAGCGTGCCTACCGTCCCTGTTCTAATGTTCCCTCTTATCAGTACCCATCTTATGTATATAAACAATGTTATATCTATGTATATTACCAACACGTACTTGACAGAAATAAATAAATAAATAAAATAAAATAAAATAAAATAAACCTCCAAGTGGCCTCAATGACTCTCTAAAAGGATGCAAATGACCAGCTGTCTGCAAGGTGTATGAATCCTTCCATTCCCCACCATCCAGTCAGAGCTGAAGAAGCTTCTTGGATGAGAAGCAATACGTCTTCAAAGAAAAACCAGAAAGTCCAATTGCCTCTTAAAAAGCACTTTTGGGTTGTTTCCATATTGCTGCCAAAAACAAAACCACCACATGAATGTCAAAAATTGAGTTTATCTCAGCGGGAATTCTACCATATGAAATATCTCACAATTTTTTTTTAGAATATAGAATCATAGTGCTGGAAAGGACCTTGGAGATCTTCTACTCCAACTCCTTGCCATGGCAAGAGAACCTATACCATTCTGGACAAATCTCTAAAACCTACAGTGATGGAGCACCCACAGCGGCAAAAAGCAAGCCATTCTACTGATTAATTGTTCTCACTGTCAGGAAATTTGTCCTTACTTCTAGATTGGATCTCTCTTTGATAAGCTTCTATCCATTACTTCTTGTCCTGGTCTCAGGTGTGTTGGAGAAGCGACCCCTCTTCTCTGTGACAGCCCGTCAAATATTGGAACAGTGCTATCATGTCACCTCAGTCCTTCTCTTTGGTAGAGTATACATACCTAGTTCCCACAACTAGATATGTCTACTCTAGTTGTGTTTTAGCCTCGAGACCCCTAATTATCTTTGTTGCTCTTCTCTGCACTCTTTCTAGAGTCTCAACATCTATTTTGTATCATGGCAACCAGAACTGGATGCAGCATTCCAAGTGTGGCTTCAATTATGCAGTATGGAGGGGTACTATCTCTTCTCATGGTCTTGATACTATCTCTCTGTTGATGCAGCCTAGGACTGTGTTGGCCTTTTTGGCAGCTGCAACACACTACTGGCTCGTATTTTTCGGAGTATAAGACGCACCGGAGTATAAGACGCACCTTAGTTTTGGGGGAGGAAAATAGGGGTAAAAAATCTGCCTACCAGGTATTCATCTGGCTAGCGTCCTTAGTCTGGTCAGCTTCAGCACATTATTTTATCCCCTGGTTAGGACTTAAAAAAACCTTCTTCAGAGAGAGTAACAATGAAAGAGCCTGCAAGCCAATAAGCGCTGGGAAGATAGTTAGCACCTGGTTAGGGCTAGAAAAAAACTTATTCGGAGCAAGTAGAGCAATGAAAAAAAAAACCTGCAAAGACTTAGGGCTGGAAAAACCTTCAGAGAGAATAACAATGAAAAAGCGTGCAAGGTAAGAGCTGGGAAGATAGTTAGCAACTAGTTAGGGCTGGAAAAAAAGCTCCAAAAAAACTACATTCGGAGTAAAAGACGCACCCAAATTTTCAGCCACTTTTAGGAAGGAAAAAGGTGCGTCTTATACGCCAAAAAATACAGTAATTGTGGTTAAAATAATAGGACAACCACATCTCTGGCTGTAGCTGAGCAGTTGAATTAAGCATATCAGAATGCAATTCATATCAAAAGCAGGGTTGTTGTTCTTTTTAAAGAAAATATGGTGACACCCTTTCTCTAAAGCCTTACATCCTGTTTTCGTATTATAACGAAAGCTGTTCAGTGCCACATATTGGAGTGGATGAGATTAACTGCCAAGATTAATAAAAGATTGGTAAATTAATCAACATTTGAGTTGATTAATTAGTTCATAGCAGATTTTAATTTGTATTTAAATTTAAATCAATTATCATAAGACAACGGGAAACCTTAGCAACTAGGAAACAGCAAGTTTGACAAAATAAATAAATCGGAGCATTGAGGAATGAGATAGCGTGCATCCACATGTAAAGCTTTTTCATTCTCGCAACGCAGGCACGATTTCAATGGACGTAAAAAGGGAAACATCAAGGGCAGCTTTTACTTTGTCACTTTCTGAATTGCTTTGCACATTTTTCACTGCTGGGGAAAACAAAATAGATGCCATATACTCACATATAAGCCGAAGCCAATTTTGGGGGTATATTTTTGGCACCTAAAATTCTCAACTTATCTGTGAGTAAATACAGTAATGACTGTCTTAGTAATAGGCAAGTGTGATTCCATTTCATAGATGAGTTTAGCTGAGATTACTTTAAAAAAAACCTTGGTTGCTTTCAGGGGTGGGTTCTAACTTACCTCACCAGCGGTTCGCTTCCTCCCGCGCCGTGTGGCTGCGCATGCATGCACAGTGCTAAAAATTCACAAATAAATAAATAAAAAAAAGGTGAAAACAAGATAGCGGCGCATGTGCAGTGCCGGGGACTTAGCTTCTGCGCATGCGCAGAAGAGAAAAATCAGCAAAAAAATCCCAAAAAATATTTCAAAAAAAGATGACGGCGTCCATAGACAGGCACTGACAGAACTGGTTCTGTGACGTCACAGTGACGTCACCAGCAGTTTGCTATAGAACCGATGCAAACTGGGAGGAACCCACCTCTGGTTGCTTTGACCATTGAGACACTAGAATTATCAAAATCTAAGTCTCCCTTCCTTAAAAACAGGGGGTCCCCAACTTGTGGGCTGCATCCCACTACCGGTCTGTGGCTTATTTGCAACTGGGCCATGGGAGTGTGAGCAATGGATGCTCGCTCATGTGCACGGGCCTTCCCCTCCCACAAAACCATTCCTTCTTTCCCCCCCTCCGCTCTGGGCCACCAACTCAGAAAGCTGCTGTGGCCTAGAGGTGGAGCTCTTGCCTCACAATCAGGAGATTGTGAGTTCGATCCTAGGTAGAGGCAGATGTAGGATATCCTGCTTGGGCAGGGGGTCGGACTAAGTGACCTGCAAGGTCCCTTCCAACTCTGTTAATCTGTTAGGTTGGAAAATTTTGCTTAAAAAGATTACTTTGTTAATAATCAGGAAGGAAATCTGAAGCTGCAATGATTTCCTTTCTTATTCGTTTAAGAGGGAGCGAGAACCAATTTGGTGTAGTGGTTAAGTACCCCAGGCTAAAAACCAGGAGACCCAGCATTCTATTTCCATTTTGTACCGCTTTATAAAACCCTAGTAAGACCTCACTTGGAGTACTGCAACCAATTTTGGTCAGCATATTATAAAAAAAGATGTTGAGACTTTGGAAAAAGTTCAGAGAAGAGCAACTAAGATGACCAAAGGCCTGGAAACTAAAACATATGAAAAATGGTTGCAGGAACTGGGTATAGCTAGTCTAGTGAAGAGAAGGACTAGGAGTGACATGATAGCAGTCTTCCAGTATTTGAGGGGTCAAATTATTCTACAAAGCACCAGATGGCAGGACAAGAAACAATGGTTGGAAACTAACCAAAGAGAGAAGAAACCTGGAATTAAGTAGAAACTTCCTAGCAGTGAGGACAATTAACCAGTGGAACAGCTTGCCTCCAGAAATTGTGGGTGCTCCATCACTGGAGGTTTTTAAGAAGAGACTAGGCAGTCACTTATCTGAAATGGTATAGGTTCTCCTGCTTGAGCAGAGGGCTGGATTAGAAGACCTCCAAGGTCCCTTTCTGGTCTATTCCATTCTATTCTATTCTATTCTATGACCTTGGGCCGGTCATTCTTTCCAGCCCTATGCAATGGCAAACCATTGATTTGTACCAAGAAAATTGCACAGACCTGTCCAGGTAATTGCCCAAGAGTGAGTTTAAGGCAAAGAGTATCCCAATTCAGTGCAGAAGACAAGTCTAGATTGAGAATTCCTGTTTGGGTTGCTCACCTAGAGTTCAGTCCTTCCAGCTCAGCCTGATGACGATGGTGTCATCCATTCAGTTGTGTCCGACTCTTGGTGATTCTATGGGCCAAATCTCTCCACATCTTCCGACCTTGCACTTCTTCTTTGAGTTGTTCCTATGCTTTGGCTGGTGTCACCTTTGATGGTGTCCAACCATCATGTTCTTTGGCTGCCCTGGATTCCTTTTACAGCCAACACTTCCAAACGTAATTGCTTTCTCCAGCTCATCTTAGTGTTTGGCTTTCACAGAATGTCGTCTTCTCCTCTCTTGTGGCCCTAGCAAATTCTTTTTTCCTTCTTCTTTCTTCCACTCCTTTTGCTTCTTGCTTCTTCTTTCTCCGCCGGTTTCAGTCCCAGACCTCCCTCCAGCTATAGATAGATGGATAAAGCTAGCCTTCAGCTTTATTTTCCTCTCCAAGTCTTGCAAAGCAGAACTCCCAAGAAGGGAGGGAGGGAGGGAGGGAGGGAGGGAGGGAGGGGGAGAGAGAGAGAGAGAGAGAGAGAGAGAGAGAGAGAGAGAGAGAGAGAGAGAGAGAGAGAGAGAGAGAGAGAGAGATCTTCTGCCTTGCCCTGGAGGAGCAAAATAAAAGGACAATGAAAAGAACATTAAAGGTTAATGAACTATGTAGAGTTGGGAAAAAAAGACATTCTGTGGTTCAGATTTGTTGCTTTCTGTTCAGAGCTGACCTCAGGTGGGAAAAGAAATTTGCAGAGAGAAGAGCATGCAGGTTTTAAAACAACTTCAATTGCATTCCTTCACAGCCGTGAAGTCTCGGACAAATCCACATTTTTTACACTCATATTCTGTGGCAGGTGGACAGAGAGCACCTGAATTTACAATTTCAATGTGTGTGCTGTAAACACAGACGGTAAAACTCAAGCAACCACTTATCAGGAGCCTGCCTTGCCCACAGTTTCAATGTTATGTTGTGGTACGTGGTCCTATGACCATGTACGTGTGTGTGTGTATGTCTATGTACAAATCTCACCGGCTCAAGGTTGACTCAGCCTTCCATCCTTCTGAGGTCGGTAAAATGAGGACCCAGATTGTTGGGGGCAATATGCTGAACTCTGTAAACCGCTTAGAGAGGGCTGTAAAGCACTATGAAGCAGTATATAAGTCTAAGTGCTATTGCTATTGCTATGTATATATTCTTTGTAGATAAAACCACTATTTAAATACAAACCTCTGTTTACTGTATTTGCTCCTAGGTTGTCTCACATAGTCACACTGTGCGCACTCTGACACTACCATTCTTTCAATAACCAACCTTCACTTTCCTACAATCTCACAAAGAAAGCCATTTGCCTACTTTATACAATTCTGATCTTCATAAGCGTAGAACACCGTGGCATTTGAACAGAACTGAATTAGTACATCACACTAATTCTAATTGTCATTAGAAGGAGCTTCCAGTAATAGCTAATTGCATTTTACAGTGGAGGGTGGAAATTAGTGTATTAAAATGGAGGGGGGAGCTCCCCTTATTTTAATCTCTGCTTTCATTCCTTTGATTTTACTCGAAGATTAGTTATTATGCCAAGTGTATTCTCCAGAAAAAAATCAAATATGGAAGGGACATTTTGCATCAACTTTTTCCCCCCACTCTCCAATGCCCAGGGTTAACTTAGTCAGTGTCCTTATTTCTTACAACAGATCATTTGGTAACCATTCAAAATTACGGCACTGAAAAAAGTGACTTATAACAATTTTTCACACTTACGACCGTTGCAATGTCCCCATGGTCACGTGATCAGAATTCAGATACTGGGTGACTGGTTCATACTTGCATTGTCCCAGGGTCACGTGATCCCCTTTTGCCACCTTCTGATGAGAAAAATCTATGGGGAAGCCAGATTCACTTAACGACCGTGTTACACGCTAACTTAACAACCGTGGCAAGAAAAGTCGTAAAATGGGACCAACGCACCTAACAAATGTTTCACTTTAGCAATGTAAAATTTGGGCTCAACGTGTGGTCGTAACTCAAGGACTCCGGAGAGCAGAGAATGCTACCAGCCCATCAGATTGCTCGCTTCCAACTGAGAACAGGAGAACAGCGAAGAGGGTTATCCTGTTCGTGTCCACCCCACTTCTGGATCTTCCATGCGTAATACATAAAAAAATCTTCTCATGCCAGAGGTGGAATTCAGCTGGTTCGGACCGGTTCAGGCGAACTGGTAGCGCTGACGATCAGTTGGCTCCGCCCACCCGCCCCCGCTCTATCCTGTCCTTTATTTCCTGCTTTGTAGCTCATCTCAATCGCGCGGCACAGCTGATTCCCCCCCCCTTGCTGTTCTATTACCATTGCTGACTTAGAAGGTAACCAGCTGAGCTTCTAAATGCTTCATTTTCAGCGCTGTGCGCATTCACCAAACCAGTTGTTAAACCGGCAGCATTCCACCACTGTCTTGCTCGTTGCCAAAGGAAAATAAATAAACAGCTATAACCACTCGTCTGTGGGTTTTAGTTTGTGCTCTATGCATTTATTGGCTGTCTGCAAAAATAATAATAATCGTATTTTATCTTGTAATAACCTCCGTGAGCTGTGACAGTGACAATCCCATATGAGGGCATTTTTGCAACCGAGCAATTTTGCCCTGCACAATCGCACACTGATACGATAACTCCACCGGAGAACGGGGTGTTGGTTTCAGCATGTGACAATCTCTAAACAATTCCTATGAACCAAGGACCAGGAACATTTGCGCAGGAAATGAGGCAGCTCTCTCTCTTTCTCTGTCTCTCTCAGCAAAATTGTCTGTCCAGCCACAACCTCTTGACTGCAGAGAAAGCGCCAGTTGTGTTAAACAGGGCTGGGTTGCTGGGGGTTCACAGGGGTTCGGGAGAACCTCTAGCTAAGATTCTGTGCAGTTCAGAGAACCCCCAAATCCTACTCCTGGCTGGCCCCTCCCACCTCACCCGCCCCTACCAGGAGTCCCCATGCAGCCCATTTTGGATGCAGGTAAGTGCAGGGTGTGCGCGGAGGCTCGGGGAGGGTGAAAAATGGGCCTACCGGAAGTTTGGGAAGGCTGGAATACAGAGGGCCTCCGGAGCCCTGAGAGAGCAAAAACGCCCCCCCCCACATGGTGTAGGAGGCCAACTAGGCCACACCCACCATGGACACGCCACCCAGCAACAGGGCAGAGACTCGGTTCCTAAATATGTGTTTTCCGATGGTCTTAGGCAACCCCTGTGAAAGGGTCGTTCGACCCCCCAAAGGGGTCACGACCCACAGGTTGAGAACCACTGGACTAGAGTGAATAAAACTGGGTTAAAACAACAACCGCTCAGCTCTCAAAATCAGGCAACGAATCAGATAAACTTAGATCTGTTTTCAAACCGACCCAGATTCTTTCACTAAATGTCCACTTACCTCCTCCTCTTGTTTGGCCAAATCACTCTCCCCTCTTCTATTTCTTCCCCAGCATTGCAAGTAGCCCTCGACTTACAACAATTTGCTTAGTGACCGTTCAAAGTTACAACGGCACTGCAAAAAAGGGACTTACAGCCGTTCTTTACACTTACAACCATTGCAGCCTCTCCCGTGGTCACATGATCGAAATTCAGACACTTGGCCACTGACTTGTATTTATGACGGTTGCAGTGTCCCGGGATCCTGCGATCCCCTTCGGTGAACTTCCGACAAGCAAAGTCAATGGGGAAGCCAGATTCACTTAACAACCGCGTTACTAACTTAACAACTGCCGTGATTCACTTAACAACTACCGCAGGAAAAGTCGTAAAATGGGGGCAAAACTCACTTGATAACTGTCTCACTTAGCAACTGATAATTTGGGGCTCAATTTTGGTCGTAAGTCGAGGACTACCTGGATTTTTCCTTTGCTAATTAAAAAAAAAGCTAAATAATCTTAATAGTGCTGTATATAGTACATAGGTTGCAAAAATCCAACCAAACACTAGATGGCAGCAAAACAGAAATATGAACATCTCACTGTTGCTCTCATCCAGATATTAATAACTCATACACATGGAATGCTTGGCATCGTTAGATCAAGATTTGCAGCGTTAAAACAAAAATAATAAGATAACCAGGTAAGATATGGCTGAGGCAAACAATCACTGATCTTTAGAAGAGAATGCTTGGATTTATTTCTTTACACACACACAAACACACATACACACACACACACACACACACACACACACACACACACACACACACACACACGTGTGTATTTATATATATTTGAGTGTATTTATATATCTATACACACACACATACATACACACAGCGGTGGGTTGCTCCCGATTCGGACTGGTTCTTAGAACCGGTAGTGGTGGCAGGAGGCTCCGCCCACCCACCCAGGATGCTTCTGTGCATGCACAGAAGCGTTGCGCACGAGCGCGCACGCAAACCAGTAGCATACTGTATGTATGTATGTATGTATGTATGTATGTGTAGATCTATATATCTATATATACATACATACATACATACATACATACATACATACATACATACATACATACACACACACACACACACACACAAACACACACACACACATCAGTGGTGGGTTCCTACCAGTGCGGTCCAGTGTGCCATTCCACCAATTTGCACGTGACGCCTCTGGTGCAGTCTTCGCTGGTCCATCACGCAGCGCCATCTTTTTCCTGGAATTTTTGGGCTTTTTTTGCTTCTTGTGCATGCGCGAAAGCAAAATCTTGCGAGGAGATGCGCGCGAGAGAGAGATTTCGGTGATTTTTTGCTTCCGCGCATGCGCGTAAACAAAAAATCGCTGAAATCTCACATGCGTCCCCTGAAATCTCTCATGCGCAGGAAGCAAAATCACGCAAGGGGACACGCGGGCGTAGCGAGCGGGCGCACGTGCAAAATGAGATGATGTGCGTGCAGCGCACCGGTAAGCAGGTAAGAGGAAGCCGCTCCTGATATACATATACATACACATACACAATTTGACAACAAGGTTACAAGTGAAAATAATATTTACAGCAAAGGCTGGTTTTGCAAGAAATGGTTGCCGAAATAACTGACAGCACAACAAATTAAGTGTGCAGTACATTGAACTGTGAAAAGTGGCAGGGCTCACACATTATTCTAGAGTGGGAGGCGAAATTCACTGGGTCTAACGTGAAGAAAACTTAAAATTAACCAGTTTAAAAAGTAACAAATCTTACTATATTTTCTGAATTCAATAATTCTCCGGGATCTTCCCTTAATCTTAGCATTTTTGAAAGAAGCTATTTAAAATAACAAGAGTTGGAAGAGACCTTGGAGGTCTTCTAGTCCAATGACCTGCTCAGCCAGGAAATCCTATATCTGTGGTGGCGAACCTATGGCACGCGTGCCAGAGGTGGCACGCGGAGCCTTAGAAGCCAGCACGCGAGGGTTTCCCACCGGCAAACGGAAGTGCGAAAAAACGCACTTCCGGTTTGCCGGTGTGCTGTTTTTTGCACTCCGGCGGGTTCAGGGAAGCTCCCTGAAGCTCCGGAATGCAAAAAACTACAAAACGGACAAACTGGAAGTGCACTTTTCCGCACTTCCGTTTTGTCCGTTTTGTAGTATTTTGCATTCCGGAGCTTCAGGGAGCTTCCCTGAACCCTCCGGAGTGCAAAAAACAGCATACCGGCAAACCGGAAGTGCGTTTTTTCGCACTTCCGGTTTGCCGGTTTCATAGTCCCAGGCTCCGGTAAGCCTTTGCACGGGGGTGGGGGGGTGTGCGCATGCGCAGGGGGCAGCATGGGGGGTGTTGTGCGCATGCGTGGGGGGGAGGGAATGGGTGTGGGCATGCGAGCGCGCGCGAGCGCGGCCCCCCCTTTTTGGCACGCGAGCCGAAAAAGGTTCGCCACCACTGTCCTATATCATTTCAGACAAATGGTTGTCCAATCTCTTCTTGAAAACCTCCAGCGATGGAGCACCCACAACTTCTGAAGGCAATCCGTTCCACTGGTTGATTGTTCTCATTGTCAGGAAATTTCTCCGTAGTTTCAGGTTGCTTCTCTCCTTGATGAGTTTCCATCCATTGCTTCTTGTCCTGCCTTCAGGTGCTTTGGAGAATAGGTTGACCCTTCCTCTTTTTTGTGGCAGCCCCTGAGATATTGGAAGACTGCTATCATGTTGCCCCTAATCCTTCTTTTCACAAGACTAGACATATCCAGTTCCTGCAATAGTCCCTGCAACAGAAATTCTCTGAAGATGGGCTCCAGCACGAGTCCAAAACCGCGGAAGAAAAAACCTCTGGTCCCAGTGACTGACCCAGATTGGATCCTAAGCAGAGGTGAAATGCTACCGGTTCGGACCGGTTTTGTCACGGTGTGATTATTGCCTGTTACAAGTATATGCAGGGAGATGCATCCGTATTCAATGTAATGGTTTATTCCTGAGCACGTGATTGATATGTTCTTGTACGCATGTGTGCATTCCTTTCTCTGCTCTACCATTCTTGCTCTGTCTTCCATTGAGAGAAGACGGACATTTTTATATCAGAGATGTAAACAAATGAGGATTTATTGTTTTGTACCGAAATAAATATTTTTACTTAGATTTTAAACTGCGGTTTCATTTCTAATGTCTGATGTCCGGGAAAAGATCAAACATCTCCTCTGTGAAATTAATTCTCACATCTGTCATGTTTGCCTGAACTGGTAGTAAAAAATGCTACCAGTTTGGGCGAACCGGTATATCCGACGATCAACTGTGCCATGCGATCTGGGTTAGCTAGAAAGCAGGATTTCCTGCTTTCTAGTTAATCTAAATCACGCAGCACTGCTGATCCCCCCCTCACTGTTCTACTTACTTTTGCAGACTCTGATGGCTTCAAAATGCTCCTTTTTCAGATCTGCACGGTAGTGCCTGTGGTGCGCATACGTGCGCAAAGCAAACCGGTAGCAGACTTCAGAGGATTTTCCCCCTGATCCTAAGACGTCTCTCTTATTATCTGCAATTCCTTTAGAGCAGGGGTCAGCAACCTGCGGCTCTGGAGCCGCATGCGGCTCTTTCATCCCTCTGCTGCGGCTCCCAGTTGCTCAGAATATGCGTCACAACTGCCAATGTGTGATACCTGCTGGCACGCGATTTATTGAGCTTTTCAACCCTCGGTAGGCTAATCATGGATAAATCCAAGAAAAGAAAAGTTTCTGAAGAAAACAGAACATTTAATTCAACTACATATGCTAGTTCTGTGGCCCCTCAGGAAATAGTCAGGCACAGGAAGGGTTTTGTGGCTCCCGGTGTTTTCTTTTCTGTGGAAAACGGGTCCAAATGGCTCTTTGAGTGTTTAAGGTTGCCGACCCCTGCTTTAGAGCATTTGAAGGAAAGGAACTGAATTATTGTTTTATTTTATTTTTTGAAATACATCTTTAAATGGATATATGTTATTATACCCATCATTGAGAACCGTATGTTGAGGTTTAGGAATTATTAGTTTACTCTGAAACGAGTGACCAAAAAGTCTTGCAAATTAACATTTTTTTAGATACTGCAGTGATGGTGCTTCTTACAGGGTTCCAGTTTTATTCGAAAGCAACCAATAATCTTACATTTGATAGGGTTGGACAGAAATAGGTAATAAATCATTAACTGTGGCTTAAGATCCAAATGTTCAGAATAAAAGCAAGCCGCGGTTTCGAAATGCTATCACACCTTCAAAGCTCCGCCCCACATTTCCCTACAATCCTGGTTCTTTTTTTTCCAGTGACAAACCATATATATTTCAAAGCTCGACCACAGAAAGCCACTTAAGTTATAATTATTGTGCATTTACGTAATCAGTGCAAATTCATGCAATTATCACGGGTTGCTACACAATTACCGGCTACAATGGTGTCCTAACAACCCTTCAGTAAACTTCAATGGAGAGGGAGGGAATAAGCATGTTGAGGCATAAATAATATTTAAACCTCTCCAATCTTTCCCGTTGCCGGCACAGATTAGTCTCCCAAGTAATAATGGGAGGGGGGGGGCAATCAGTTATGAGTGGGGGTGTCAAGTACGTTGTAACCTTAATTCTTTACCTATAATCTGCCCCCATCCAGGGATTTAGGATGCATTTATGGGCACTAACCATAAATGAAGTCAGCGAGGTTGTAACTGCGCTCATTTGAAAACTATAATTCTGCAGCTGAATTATGCCCACTGTTGTACCATACAACAAGGCCAGTGATATGTCATTCTTATAATGTTGAAGGCTGGACATAGCCTTTATTTATCACTGATTTTCACGTCGAACATACCTAGGAGCCAAATTAGTCTAGTGGTTAAGGTATTAGCCAAGGAATCAGAAGGTCGCAAGTTCTAGTCTTACCTTAGATGTGGCGACTAGGTGACTTTGGGCTAATTTTTCTCTCTCAGTCCAACCCACCTCACAGGGCTGGTTTTGTGTTTGTTTGTTTTCTTTGTCTTTTAATGAGCCGAGGTGGCGCAGCAGCTAGAGTGCACTACTGCAGGCTACTTTAGCTGACTGTGATCAGCAGTTCAGCTGTTCAAATCTCACCGGCTCAAGGTTGACTCAGCCTTCCATCCTTCCGAGGTAGGTAAAATGAGGACCCAGATTGTTGGGGGCAATGTTAAATATATACATTGCTTAATGGTGTAAACCGCTTAGAGAGTGCTTGCACTATGAGGCGGTATACAAATGTCACAAATAAATAAATAAATAAATAAATAAATAAATAAATAAATAAATAAATAAATAAATAAATAAATAAATAAATGAATAAATAAATAAATAAATAAATAAATAAATAAATAAATAAATAACCCTGTAATCCCTAGCACCGGAGTGGAGTCAGTTCAACTGAATGGAGCCGAGTGTTTACTGGCCGGATGCCCTTCCTGTCGCCAATGCGGAGTTCGCAGCAGATATATTCTCAGTGTGCCCAGCGAGAGAAATATCTGCCTCTACCTAGGATCGAACTCACAGCCTCCTGATTGTGAGGTGAGAGCTCCACTTCTAGCCCACCCATGGCAGCACAGGGCTGTTGTGGTGGGGGAAATAGAAGAAGGAAGAAGTACAGGCAGTCCTTGACTTATGACAGTTCACTTAGTGACCCGTTCAAAGTTATAACAGCACTGAAAAAAGGGACTTAGGACCGTTTTTCACACTTACGACCTTTGCAGCATCTCCATGCTCACATGATCAAAATTCAGGTGCTTGGCAACCGGTTCATACTTACTACCGTTGCTGTGTCCTAACATCATGCAATCCCCTTTTGCGACCGTCTGACAAGCAAAATCAACGGGGAAGCCTGGATTCACTTAACAACTCTGTCATTATTTGATTTATGACCGTTTTTCACACTTACGGCCGTTGTGGCATCTCCGTGAGCATGTGATCAAGATTCAGACCCTTCCCATCCAAATTTAGATATTGGCAACTGGTTCATAATTTATGATGGTTGCCTGTGATCCCCTTTTGCGATCTTCTGACAAGCAAAGTCAACGGGGAAGCCAGATTCACTTAACCACCCCGTTACTAACTTATCAACTGCAGTGATTCACTTAACAACGGTGGCAAGAAAGGTCATAAAGTGGGGCAAAATTCAATTCACAACCTGCCTCGCTGAGCAACAGAAATTTTGGGCTCAATTATGGTCATTAAAGCCTTTGTAAAAAAAGGTAAAGTTTCCCCCGCACATGCGTGCTAGTTGTTCCCAACTCTAGGGGGCGTTTCAAAGCCAAAGAGCTGTCCGAAGATATCTCCGTGGTCGTGTGGTCGGCATGACTAAACGCCGAAGGTGCACGGAGCACTGTCACCTCCCTACCAAAGGTGGTCCCTATTTTTCTACTTGCATTTTTACGTGCTTTCGAACTGCTAGGTTGGCAGAAGCTGGGGCAAGTAACGGGAGCTCACTCCGTTACGCGGTGCTAGGGATTCGAACCACCGAACTGCCAACCTTTCTGATCAACAAGCTCAGCGTCTTAGCCACTGAGCCACCGTGTCCCCTTAAGGCCTTTGAGGCAAAAATAATGATGCCTATTCATGTCAATTCTTTGGAATTGGCACCGGGCCCTGACATGGACAGCTGTTTCACTACTAACCCCATGCCGCTATGTTTAGATAGCTTTCTGGAACCCAGTCTTAATATTGCTGCCTTGAAACTTCAATGGAGGCCCAAGTTGACCTTTTTTTAAAGGTCGGTCTTGTTTAACTCTCTGCTGGAAAAAAAGATATGTGTGAAAATATTGAGCTTTAATTAAGTTTGATTGCTGCTAGGAATGATCTCAAACTTACATGTCATTTATTTATGTATTTGTATATGTATATGTAGGCATGTATGTATTTCATGCCTTTACTATTTTAAAAATAACTGAAGGTGGCAAACATATCCAACATACCATTCTCTTCCTATTTTCCCCCAAAATAAGAACCCTGTGAGGTGGGTTGGGCTGAAAGAGATTGACTGGCCCAGAGTCACCCAGCTGGCTTTCATGGCTAAGGCGGGACTAGAACTCATTGTCTCCTGGTGATTTGCCCAGAGTTGCCCAGCCAGCTTTCATGGCTAAGGCAGGACTTGAACTCACTGTCTCCTGGTCATTGGCCCAGAGTCACCCAGCTGGCTTTCATTGCCAAGGCGGGACTAGAACTCACTGTCTCCTGGTCATTGGCCCAGAGTCACCAGCTGGCTTTAATGGCTAAGGCGGGACTAGAATTCACTGTCTCCTGGTCATTGGCTCAGAGTCACCAGCTGGCTTCATGGCTAAGGCGGGACTAGAACTCACTGTCTCCGGATCATTGGCCCAGAGTCACCCAGCTGGCTTTCATTGCTAAGGCGGGACTAGAACTCACTGTCTCCTGGTCATTGGCCCAGAGTCACCCAGCTGGCTTTCATGGCTAAGGCGGGACTAGAACTCACTGTCTCCTGGTCATTGGCTCAGAGTCACCAGCTGGCTTTCATGGCTAAGGCGGGACTAGAACTCACTGTCTCCTGGTCATTGGCCCAGAGTTGCCCAGCCAGCTTTCATGGCTAAGGCAGGACTTGAACTCACGATTTCTTGCTTTCTAGCCTGGGGCCTTCACCATTAGGCCACTCTGGCTGTCAATATTTCCCTACAATATTTTCTACGATACTACAACCGTATTGTTGTAGCATTCTGTATATAGCAATAGCTATAGCATTTAGGCTTTTGCAGTGGTGCCTCGGTATCCGACTGCTTTAAAACGCGGCGAATTTGGTACTCGACACATTTTGATGTGCCAATGTTGTCCCGGTACACTCTGGTATTCAGCATATTGCAAAAGGAAGTGGGGGATGGCCGAAGAGGGTGGACAGGAAGTTGACCATGCTGGGAACGTCACTGACAGAAGGAAAAAGGACAGATGGAATGTTTTCCCTGGCCAAAACAGAGGGTCACATGGTAAGTCACATTTGTAGTTTTTGGTACCTGTTGTGACTCCCAGACTCCCAACCAATGGTGAATATTGAGGTACCGTTGTATACCACCCCATGTGTCTCATTTTACCCACCTCGGAAGGATGGAAGGCAGAGAGAGAGGGGGGAGGGAGGGAGAGGAGGGGAAGAGAGGGAGAGGGGGAGAGGGGGAAGAGGGAGAGGGAGAGAGAGGGGGGAGGGAAGAGAGGGAGAGGGGAGAAGAGAGAGGGAGGGAGAGAGAAAGGGAGAGAGAGGGAGAGAAGGAGGGAGGGAGGGAGAGAGGGGGGAAGAGAGGGAGAGGGGGAGAGGGGGAAGAGAGAGGGAGAGAGAGAAAGAGAAAGGGAGAGAGAGGGAGAGAGAAAGGGAGAGGGGGAAGAGAGAGGGAGAGAGGGAGAGAGAGGGGGAACAGAGAGGGAGAGGGGGAAGAGAGAGAGGGAGAGAGAGGGAGGGAGGGAGAGAGAGACAGACAGAGAGAGAGAGGGGGAGAGAGAGAGAGAGGGAGAGGGGGAAGAGAGAGGGAGAGAGGGAGAGAGGGGGGAACAGAGAGGGAGAGGGGGAAGAGAGAGAGGGAGAGAGAGGGAGGGAGGGAGAGAGAGGGAGGGAGGGAGAGAGAGAGACAGAGAGAGAGAGAGACAGAGACAGAGAGACAGAGACAGAGAGACAGAGACAGAGACAGAGACAGAGAGACCTGAAGGACAAGCGTCTGAAATAGAGGATCAGCGTTTACAAAAATGGAAATAGGGTCACTATATAGGAAGATCAACAGGAGAGGAATAAAACTAATAGCAATAGCACTTAGACTTATATACCGCTTCTCAGTGCGTTACAGCCCTCTTTAAGCAGTTTACAGAGTCAGCACATTGCCCCCAACAATCTGGGTCCTCATTTTACCCACCTCGGAAGGATGGAAGGCTGAGTATTGAGCCAGTCAGTATCGAACTCCTGGCAGTGGGCAGAGTCAGCCTGCAATTCTAACCACTGTGCCACCAAGGCTCTGTGGATATACTGTAGGTAGTCCCCGACTTATAACAGTTCATTTAGTGACTGTTCAAAGTTACAACGGAATTGGAAAAAAGTGATATTTTTCACACTTACGACCATTGCAGCATCCCCATGGCCACTTGATCAAAATGTGGATGCTTGGCAACTGACTCATATTTATGACTGTTGCCATATCCCGGGGTTGCCATATCCCCTTTTGCGACCTTCTGAGAAGCAATGTCAATGGGGAAGCCAGATTCACTTAACAACCATGTTCCTTAACAACTGCAGTGATTCACTTAATAACTATGACAAAGGACAAGAAACAATGGTTGGAAACTAATCAGACAGAGAAGCAACCTGGAATTAAGGAGAAACTTCCTAACAGTGAGGACAATTAACCAGTGGAACAGCTTGCCACAAGAAATCGTGGGTGCTCCATCACTGGAAGTTTTAATGAAGAGACTGGACAGCCTCTTGTCTGAAATAGAATACGGTCTCTTGCTTGGGTTGGACTAGAAGACCTCCAAGGTCCCTTCCAGCTCTATTCTATTCTGATATTCAGGTGTCACAAGTAGTATTTGATGAGTGCCAAATCGTGATGAAATCCATAGGAACTTTCTAACACTTGAGGTCACCATGTTGTTGTTAGTTGTGAAGTCGTGTCCGACCCATCGCGACCCCATGGACAACGTTGCTCCAGGCCTTCCTGTCCTCTACGATCTTCTGGAGTCCATTGAAGCTCACGCCGACTGCTTCAGTGACTCCATCCAGCCACCTCATTCTCTGCCATCCCATTCTTCTTTTGCCCTCAATCGTTCCCAGCATTAGGCTCTTCTCCAGTGAGTCCTTCCTTCTCATTAGGTGGCCAAAGTATTTGAGTTTCATCTTCAGGATCTGGCCTTCTAAAGAGCAGTCAGGGTTGATCTCCTCTAGGACTGACCGGTTTGATCGCCTTGCAGTCCAAGGGACTCGCAGGAGTCTTCTCCAGCACCATAGTTCAAAGGCCTCAATTCTTTGGCGCTCAGCCTTCCTTATGGTCCAGCTAGGTCACTATAGTTCCTTTGATTTTGTATTTTGTATTTGTTTATTTGTCAAGCATATATGATTATAAGCAAAGTATAAACAGTAAAACATGATTGAATATATATGTAATAGTACAAGCATGAATAAGAGTAAAAGAGGTATGAATATATGAGTACATTAGGAAGGAACGGTACGCACGATTGTGCGCTTATGCATGCCCCTTACCGACCTCTTAGGAATGGGGTGAGGTCGATGGTAGATAATCTGAGGTTGAAGTTTTTGGGGTTAGGGGAAGAAACTATTGAGTCAGGTAAAGTGTTCCAGGCATTGACCACTCTGTTGTTGAAGTCGAATTTTTTGCAATCAAGTTTGGCGCGGTTTACATTAAGTTTGTATCTATTGTGAGCTCGTGTATTATTGCGGTTGAAGCTGAAGTGGTCGTTAACAGGTAGGACATTGTGGCAGATAATTTTGTGAGCTCCACTTAGGTCAGATCACATTTAGTTGTGTATGTGTACGTGCACACCTGCGAGGATAGCTTTGTTAGCATCTTCAGAAGAGATTAATCAGGTCCTGATAGTTCTGCTGAAAAATGTAACGTATTTTGCCTAGACTTTCTCTCCTAAGCTGTTGCTTAATACTGTTGTTGTCAACCCTCCCACGTTCCACTGGCAAATAAAAAATAAAAAAAATAGGGACATCGTGTTTCTGTTCCTCCACCAAGGATCATGTCATAAGCTGAGTTTCTGTCCTCCCACATTTCGCTGAAGCATTGCTATCTTCTCCTTGTTTTCTGCAGGGTTTGCTTTCTGGAAAACCTCTTGTGGAGATCAGGGGGCTGTTGTAGCTACCTATCTTCGTGGGCATCAGAGCTAAGGTTCATTGTCTGCTACTATCGTTCTGAGTTTTTGTCTCCTACAGATCTTCCTAGATTTATTTTTTTTATTTGTCAAAACGTGTACAAGATAACAAGTATGGTATAAACATAAACAAAAGCAAAGAAGGTATAACTAAATTTGGACAGTAGGACAGAAGGACAGGGATGGTAGGCACGATGGTGCGCTTATGCACGCCCCTTACAGACCTCTTAGGAATGGGGTGAGATCGGAGGTGGGTTCCTGCCGGAGCTGTCCGGTGCAGACCTCCGGTAGGGAGCGGCCAATTGCGCAATTTGCACGCGACCGCTCCGGAGCCCTCTCCGCCGGTCCGGTGCGCGCGTTGCCATCTTTTTGGGTGAATCTTTGCCCAATTTTGCTTCTGCGCATGCACGGAAGCAAAATCTCGCCGAAATCTTGCCAAATCACGCGTGCACTTGAGATTTTAGCAAGATTTTGCTTCCGCGCATGTGCAGAAGCAAAATCACACCAAAATCTCGCACGCGCACGTGTCCCCTCACGAGATTTCGGCAAGATTTTGCTTCCGTGCATGTGCAGAAGCAAAATTGCGCAAGGGGGCGCGTACGTGTAGCGAGCACGCGCACACCCAAATTGTGGAGATGCGCGCACAGCGCACCGGCACCGGTAAGTAAGCAACCCGCCCCTGGGTGAGGTCGACTGTAGACAATCTAAGGTTAAAGTTTTTGGGGTTTGGGGAAGAAACCACAGAGTCAGGTAGTGCATTCCAGGCATTGAGTACTCTGTTGCTGAAGTCGTATTTTCTGCAGTCTAGTTTTGAGCGGTTTACATTGAGTTTGTATTTATTGTGTGCTCATGTGTTGTTGCAGTTGAAGCTGAAGTATTCATTGTCAGGTAGGACATTGTGGCAGATGATTTTATGAACTACATTTAGATCAGATCGAAGGCGGCGTAGCTCTAAGTTATCTAAGCCCAAAATCTTAAAAATAAAGCCCAAGATCTTAAAAATAAAACAAAAAAAACCACATTAGAATTAGTTAATAAAATGCTAAGACCCGTGGGCAGAGTACAGAGTAAGAGTAACAAAGATGATCAGGGGTCTGGAGGCTAAACCGTCTAATGAACAGTGGATGGAGTTTTTTATTTATTTATTTTATTTATTTAGTTTGTCAAACATGTACAAGATAACAGGTATAAGTATAAACATGGACATGAACACAGGAAATGAGTACAAATAGAATAGAATAGAATGGAATGGAATAGAATACAATACAATACAATACAATATGCAATGGAATTAGAATAGAATAGAATAGAATAGAATAGAATAGAATAGAATAGAATAGAATAGAATAGAATAGAATAGAATAGAATAGAATAGAATAGAATAAGCAATGGAATAAGAATAGAATAGAATAGGATAGAATAGAATAGAATAGAATAGAATAGAATAGAATAGAATAGAATAGAATAGAATAGAATAGAATAGAATATGCAAATAAGAATAGGATAGGATAGGATAGGATAGGATAGGATAGGATAGGATAGGATAGGATAGGATAGGATAGAATATGCTATGGAATAAGAATAGAATAGAATAGAATAGAATAGAATAGAATAGAATAGAATAGAATAGAATAGAATAGAATAGAATAGAATATGCAATGGAATAAGAATAGAATAGAATAGAATAGAATAGAATAGAATAGAATAGAATAGAATAGAATAGAATAGAATAGAATAGAATATGCAATGGAATAAGAATAAAATAGAATAGAATAGAATAGAATAGAATAGAATAGAATAGAATAGAATAGAATAGAATAGAATAGAACGGAGTTTTGATCATGTGACCGTGGGGAGGCTGCAACAGTCATAAGCTTGAAAAATGGCCAATGGTCCCTTTTTTCAATGCTGTTGTAACTTTGAACGGTCACTAAGTGAACTGTTCTAAGTCAAGGACTAGCTGTACAGTGATGCTGAGAGCTGCACAGATTTTACAGTGTTGTTCCTGCAAAGACAGTTTTCACGGTGGAGAGCAGGTGCCCAACCAAAGAAAATAACTCCAGGCTGGTTGCAGGAGGATGTGGTGGGGTGGGGGGCCAAATCCCACCCACCCACCTCGTTCTCCAGGCAAGAGAATTCCAATCTTCTGCTTTCTGTTATATGACAAAAATGAGCTTAACAGATTCAGCCAGATTCTTCCAGAGAGACCTACCACAGAGCGCAGCTCAATTGCACAATTGCAGTGTGCTTCTGCTGCCTCGGGAGGCCTTTGTGGTGGTACAAAACGAGCCAGGCTGTCTTACGCCCACAGGTGTGCAGCGCATTGGACACTGCTGTGATATTGGACTACAGGCAGGCTGGCTTGCCGGAGGCATGATGAGCTTCAGCCATTCAAACCTCATTGGTCGGCTGCAGTGACCCCCTCAGCCTTGGAAAAGCCAGTTAATCAAGTCCGGCAAGGATTCCCTTTCCATGAGAAAAACATCCGGTTTGTTGACATGGAAACGGCTCCTAAATTGCCTCTTTTTACCCCCAAAGGGGCTGGGTGAGGAAGACTTGAACTTTACGTCTCAGGCTCTGCATTACTGTGGCTTGACAGTTGCATCCGATGTCAGGCTCAGCGAAGGGGGGACTCTGGGGAGCCAGCAAAGACCCTCAGGGCATCATTATTTCCTTTACAGATGATTCAGAATAACGGAAGAACCCTGGACGGGGTCTTCTAGTCGAACCCCCTGTTCAAGCAGGAGACCTTAACTTACCCCATTTTTCTTTTGATTAAGAGAATCGCCACTACAGCAGGATATAACGGAATGACAGAGTTGAAAGGGATCTCAGAGGTCTTCTAGTCCAACCCCCTGTTCAAGCAAGAGATCTTAACTTATCCCTGTTACGTACGGATGTACGTAGTAGCGATTTGCATAACCGCCACTGATTGGCTAATCTAGCGGCGGGAGAAATAAACTGTCAGTGGCTAGCAGGCTTCAGGGAAGCCCTTAAAAGCAGCTTCCCTGCAGCCTGCCGGCAGTCCATATTAGTTCTAATAGACAATAAAGGTGCTGAACTGTTCCTGTGACTCGCCCCTTCTTTTACGCGCAAATCTAACAATCCCGCTCGTCTTGTTGATTAAGAGAATCACTGCTACAGCAGGATGTAACAGAATATAAGACAGTTGAAAGGGACCTCGGAGGTCTTCTGGTCCAACAGTCACCAAGTGGTGGTCTGCGAGAAAAATTTGGTGGTCTACAGAAAAATTATTTGCATTTTTTTATATTGCACTAAATCAGGGCTCCTCAAACTATGGCCCCTGGGCCAGATACGTGCAATGAACGTTTGTGTTGCTGCAGAGTGTCTCCTCCTTCGGGGTCTTTTTGTGTGGGTTGGAGGGGGGCAGAAATTCCGACTTGGGGTCTGCTTCAGCCTCCTGGTGCGGGGCTTTGGGCGAAGGCTGGAGGGAAGCGCCACTGGTGGTGAAGAACCGGAGAGCCTCGTTCCACTGGGACTGCATCATGGCTTGAAACTGGCTGACCATCTCAGCCCGCTGAGCCTCCAGGCGCCAGTACCTGGCCTTGCACTCCCACAGGTCTTCCCTCTGGTTGGAAAGCCCATGCTCATAGTCCTCAGTGAGGTGCTTCTGCTGAGGTCTTCTAGTCCAACTCCCTGCTCAAGCAGGAGACCCTATACCATTCCAGACAAGTTGTTGTCCAATCTCTTCTTGAAAACCTCCAGTGTTGGAGCACCCACAACTTCTGGACGGCAGCTGTTCCACTGATTAATTGTTCCCACTGTCAGGAAATTTCTCCTTAGTTCTAGGTTGCTTCTTTCCTTGACTAGTTTCCACCCATTGCTTCTTGTCCTGCCCTCAGGTGCTTTGGAGAATAGCTTAACCCTCTCTTCTTTGTGGCAGCCCCTGAGATATTGGAACACTGCTATCATGCACCCCTAGTCCTTCTTTTCATTAGACTAGACCAGTGATGGCGAACCTTTTTTTCCTCGGGTGCCGAAAGTGCATGCGCGTCCGCTATTGCCCACACCCATAATTCAATGCCTGGGGAGGGCGAAAACGGCCTCCCACTCCCCCACGGAGGCCCTCTGGAGGCCGGAAATGGCCCATTTCCCAACTTCTGGTGGGCCCGGTAGGCCCATTTTTCGCCCTCCCCAGGCTCCAGAGGCTTCCCTGGAGCCTGGGGAAGGCAAAAACGCCCTCCCCGTTCCCCGGAGGCCGAAAACACCTTCCCAAAGCCTCCGTGCGAGCCAAAAATCAGCTGGCTGGCACGCACATGCGCGCTGGAGCTGAGCTAGGCAATGGCTCACGTGCCGGCAGATATGGCTCCGCGTGCCACCTGTGGCACACGTGCCATAGGTTCGCCATCACTGGACTAGACATACCCAGGTCCCACAACCATTCATCGTGTGCTTTAGGCTCCAGTTCTGCCTTTGTCTCCTGCTGTGCTGAACCAGCAAGGTGTGGTTGTAAACGCGAAACATGACCAAAATTTCTTCTGCTTGACCAGTTCCCGGGTGCAACTTGGGAACAAACCAATAACAGCAAGGGGGGGGAAATCACCCTCACCGATCCCAAATCTCATCTGCATTATAATAAATCCTTATTTTAAAGGACCGTTGAAAGAGGAAGGGGGTGTCAGTTTACCCCAATGTACATTAAAGCTAGATTTATGTTACCTGCATCAATGAATGGCATTTGTGTAATTACATAATTGACAGAAGTGATGTCATTTGCGGTGGGGCCTTGATTTAATAGCTGTGGCTTGTTTTATCTGAGATCCATTAAGCTGGGGTGTTTCTAAATAATATTGATAGGCTGGGTTGTAGACCTCGATAGACGATGATAAAAAGAGCCTAGTGTAGACTTACCAATATCTTAAAGGAAAATGGAAGGAAAACTGATCAATGCATCATAAATCCTGGAGATTATGGCCTACTTATTTCACTTATTACACTTTTCTTGTTGACTGAGAGAACTACTGCTACAGCAGGATATAACAGAATGACAGAGTTGAAAAGGACCTTAGAGGTCTTCTAGTCCAACCCCCTGCTTGAGCAGGAGACCCTATATCATTTCAGGTGAATGGCTGTCCTATCTCAAAAATCTCCAGTGGTGGAAGCACCCACAACTTCCGAGGCAAGCCGTTCCAATGATTAATTATTCTCACTATCAGGAAGTTTCTCCTTAGTTCTAGTTGCTTCTCTCTTTGTTCAGTTTCCATCCATTGCTTCTTGTCTTGCTTTCAAGTGCTTTGGAGAACAGCTTGACTCCCTCTTCTTTGTGGCAACCCCTGAGATATTGGAAGATTGCGATCATGTCCCCCTTAGTCCTTCTTTTCATTAAACTAGACATAACCAATTCCTTCAACTATTCTTCATGTTTTATCCTCCAGTCCCCTAATCATTTTTCTTAGAGTCTCAACATCTTTTTTTTTATATCATGCCAATTCAAAACTGGGTGCAATATTCCAAGTGTGGTCTTACCAAAGCAGTATAAAGTGGCACTAATGCTTCATGTGATCTTGATTTTATCCCTCTGTTAATGCAGCCTGGCACTGCGTTGGCTTTTTTTTTTCTTTTTTTTTTTTTGCAGCTGGAGCACACTTATTTAAATGGTTGTCCACTAGGACTCCAAGTTCGCTCTCATAATGACTGCTATTGAGCCATAGAGAAAGAAAAAGAAAAAGAAAAAGAAAGAGAGAGAGAGAGAGAGAGAGAGAGAGAGAGAGAGAGAGAGAGAGAGAGAGAGAGAGAGAGAGAAAGAAAGAAAGAAAGAAAGAAAGAAAGAAAGAAAGAAAGAAAGAAAGAAAGAAAGAAAGAAAGAAAGAAAGAAAGAGAAAGAGGGGGTGGAAAGGAAGGAAGGAAGGAAGGAAGGAAGGAAGGAAGGAAGGAAGGAAGGAAGATCTATCAATGGCCATTCTCTGAATCCCTTTAATTATTCCTCAACTTCACTCTGGTGAGTAGTAACGAACAATATAATACTCTTCAGGGTCCCATGGATTTAAATTAGGAGTTGATTCGCCTAACATATAGACGTTCTCTCTCAATAGGAGAGGTTTAAGTTGAATCAGATACCTGGGCCCCAGTCATCAACATCCCCACCTCACTCCCAATGTTGTGGAGCCACACTCCAGCTGAGTATTATGGGAAGTTAAAATGGCAGCCTCCCTTTGTCACAAAATACGCAATCTATTTTTTTTTTTTTTGGAAAGAAAGTGTTGTAATTCTACACCTCAACGAACAGCGTTCTTTCTCCTGCATCTTTTCTGGAGAGCTAAGGAATCGGATTTAAATAACACGGCATTGATAACTTGCAGGCTTCCCTAAAATAATGATACCAAAAGTGACAAGCTTTGATTCCTTTTTAAGGAAGGAGAATTGAGCAATGCTCCAGCGTCAATCAATCCTTCTTAATTAAGCTATTCAACAGAACCTCTCTGTGCGTAGACAGCAAGTGAGCATCAGGCTTCATCATAATATTGTTGGTTTGATTTTGAGCTAAGATGCTACGTTCTTGAAGGTTGGGTGCCGGAGGGAAGTGATGGCAAAAAGGCCATCTGGGTCACACTGTTCTTGTGCTTAGAAACAGCTCCTTGCTTCTTAGTTGGAAACAAAACCTCAGGAGACAATTCTCGAGGTCTTTTGGTGACTATTCCCAATGAAGGTTCTTCTTCACTGCAGCCATGACTGCATTTGGCAACTGACCTCCATAGGACAGCATGCAGTATAGCCTGATGAGTGTGTTGCCGTTAAAATAAATCCTTTGTGTCGAATGCCATTTATTTTAATGGCAACACACTCGACATAAAGCATGCTTTATATCTTAAGTGTGTGTGTGTGTGTGTGTGTGTGTGTGTGTGTGTGTGTGTGTGTGTGTGTGTATCAGGGCACAGAGAGAAAATATCTGCTGTGAACCCCATATAGGTGTCAGGAAGGGCATCCGGCCAATAAATTCTCAGCTCCGCTCAGTTGCCCAGACTCAATCCAGAATAAAAGGGATGGGAGGCAGGGAGGGAGGGAGAGAGAGGGGGGAGGGGGAGGGGAGGGGGAGGGAGAGAGAATATATAAAATAGATAAATAAAATCTGATATGAGTTAATACACTGTTTAAAAAACAACTCCCTATCCCATTAGATTTTGGTATGCACCCAACTTGTAATCTTTGCAAGCGAGGAGCTCCTCTTGAAAAGTTGTGACTCGTTAGTCAGCTGGTTGTTCGAAAAGAGGTAAAGGTTTCCTTGTCTAGTCATTTCTGACTCTAGGGCGTTGTGTTCATCTCCGTTTCTTGGATGAGGGAGCCAGCATTGTCCGAAGACATTTTTCTGTGGTCATGTGGCCAGCATGGCTATAAGCCGAAGACATATGGAACACTGTTTACTTTTCCACCGAAGTGGTACCTATTTATCTACTCACATTTGCCTGCTCTCAAACGTCTAGGTGGGCAGGAGTTAGGGCACGAACAGGAGCTCACTCCATTGCGTGGCATTCAGGTCTCGAACCCGGGCTGTCAGCTTTCCAACTGACAAACTCACGTCTTCACTCGCTGAGCCATTCCCCCTCCCTCCCCCTCCCCGTTCAATAAGAAGAGAAAATGAATTGCAAATTAACATGCTATTAAGGTGAGATGCTAATGGCACATCATTTATGTTATTATAATGAAATGAATGCATGGGCACCATGTCATCACTTATAAAAGAAGGCCGGCTCCCCCCACCATCCCCATTTTAATAATGGGCATAGAAGCTGTGATTGATGGCTCACGTTGACTAAACAGTATCCATCTTCTTTTTAATTTTTTTTCCCAAAAAGTTTTTTATTTTTTCCTCCGCCACTTTTACAATTCAATAATCATATACCTTAAGTTATTACAATAAAATACACAAGTTTTACATTTATACTCCATCATTCAAAAGTCAATATCTTATACATACGCTTATATCATCGATCATCAGTCTATTCTGCTTTTTTTCCGTTGCACTCCCCCTCTCTACCTCCATCATCTCCTCCTACTTTCTTACTCCTTCACTCCTCCTCTACTCTCTCTACTCCTTCTCTTCCTCCCCTTCTACTTCCTCTTACACCCTCTTAGCCTTCCCCTGGGTACTCTTTTATCCTCTTATGTTCAGCAGATCGATGATAAGTATCCATCTTCTTAATCTCTGGACTGGTGGGTAAAATTATGGGGGCTTATGTTCATCTCAAAGAAAAGGCAACGAAGCGTAAAAAATAAAGGTAAAACAAACCCCCATCCAACTGGCTGCGGTGATAACGTTGCCCTGGTTCTCCTGGAGCTTCTGAGAACATTGATGGAGAACCTTAATCAGATATGGTCCATCTATAATAACTGATAAACCACCGAAAAGCATTTGCACTTGCAGGTTGCCATGCGCTTCTATCGGCCGTTTTGTATGGCAAGTATAAAAGAGTACCATTCACGGAAAGACTCTGCCCCTGCGACTCAGGAGAGGTGGAGACTGTGGGACACATGCTCCTTAGATGCTCCTTTTATACGGAGATTAGGAAAAAACATATTCTGCCAATAATTGCAAGGTATCCTGGCCGTTCCGACACTACCTATCTTCAGTGGCTGCTTAAGGATGAACGGGCCATAACTACAGCACATGTGGCCAGATTCTGCGCAGCAGTAGTGGGGATTTGTCGCAAATATGTGTCTTCCTCACCATAGTGATATATATATCAACTGTGGCTAACTTTTAAGTGTCTAATCCACCATAGTTAATTTACACAACAAATATGGCAAACCCTGCTTATTCCCTTCCCTTTTAGTATTAAACCGACTATAGGCCTCACAGCTTATGGATTGTAATTTTAGTAGTATATAGACCACGTGTAATTGGCAGACTGGATTTTATCATAGATTTTATCTGTTATTTATTATTTTATTTTATAACTTTTAATTGTATATTTACTGAGTGTTTTTATTCGCTCTAGTCTCTGGTCTATGACCGTAATAAACTGAATTGAATTGAATAACTGGTAAACCGTTATAGATTCTGCTTACCATCCTCTAACTGGGAGAGATTAAAGGCAGTTGAGCATTTGCTCTTGGAGGTTTCCCAGTTTGGTTCCCGAGGTTGTGTTGGTTGGGGATGATGGGCTTTGGAGGAAGTGAAATGAGGGGGAAGGCTGGGTTTCAGAATCAGACTAATATGAACATCAGGGAACAACTAATATGAACAAGAGCCGCATCACTGAAGGCTTTCAAAAAGGGACTGGATAGTCCCTTGTCTGAAATGGTATAGACCAGTGATGGCTAACCCTTTTCTTGTCATGTGCTGAAAGTGCGCGTGTGTGCTGGCACCCATAATGCAATGCGGCCCCCACATCCCGTCCCCCCCGCACATGACCCCCGTGCATGCGTGCGTGTCTCCCGCATGTGCCCTGCCCCCCTGCATCCTGAAAATCAGCTGGCCGGCAAGAGGTGTGCGCATGCATGTGCGGTGGAGCTGAGTTGGGTGACGGCTCGTGTGCCTGCAGAGAGGGCTCTGCGTGCCAGCTGTGGCACACGTGCCATAGGTTCGCCATCACAAGTATAGACTCTTATGCTCATGCAGGGAGTTGGACTAGATGACCTCCAAGGTCCCTTCCAGCTCTGTTATTCTATTATTCTATTGTTCTGAAGGGTTCACCTCCAGAAATTGTGGGTGCTCCAACACTGGATGTTTTTAAGAAGAGATTAGGCAACAATTCATCTGAAATGGTCTAGGGCCGTAATGGCAAACCTATGGCACGCGTGCCACAGGTGGAACGCGGAGCCATATCTGCGGGCACGCGAGCAGTTGCCCTAGCTCAGCTCCAATGCGCATGAGCGCGCCGGCCAGTTGAATTTTGGCTGGGCCATCCCACGCCGTCCTCCCTTCCCAGGAGTCTCCATAAAGCCCGTTTTGGATGCCAGGTAAGTACAGGGCTCGTGCGGAGGCTCTGGGAGGGCATTTTCGGCCTCCGGGGGGCAGGGGTGGCCATTTTCACCCTCCCCAGGCTCCAAGAAAGCCTCTGGAGCCTGGGGAGGGCAAAAAACAGGCCTACAGGAAGTCTGCAAACGGGCCATTTCCGGCCTCCAGAGGCTTCAGAGAGGCCTGCTTGGCCCAAAATAGGGCGCACATGCACGGGGGAGCGCGGGGTGGTTGTGCATGAATGCGTGGGGGGCGGGGCAGCGTGGGGTTACGCGTGCATGCACAGGGGCAGGGCGCATGGGGGCATTGAATTATGGGTGTGGGCACATGCACGTGTGCTATCGCGTGTGCATACGCGCTTTTGGTACCAGAGGTAAAAAATGTTCGCCATCACTGGTCTAGGGTTTTCTGCTTAAGCAGGGATGGGGGTTGGACTAGAAGACCTCCAAGGTCCCTTCCAACTCTGTTATTATGTGTTCTAATTAGGAGGAGTCTGACAGTTCTTCCTGCCAGGGTATTAATTGTCTGTTCAAAGGCAGGTTTTTCCCTATTTCATCGTGTGGTACCAGTCATTTTCTGGGGGGGGGGTGAGAGGGTGAAGGTGGCATGAGAGTAAGCTCATTGGGCAGGATTTGCCAAGTGTCAGCGATCAAACGCCCAGGCAATTGGTTCTTTTGGATCCGGAAACAAAGAATACCCCAGTAAGTAAAGGGATTTAAGCTTTATAATTAGCTCAAGCAAACAGAGTTAAAAGCATAACATAAAAGGCACGCATACCGAGCAAGACGATACCAAAATCTTTTACAAGCTGCCAGGAGCTCTTTAATAAAGACAGCAGAGATACTCCAAGGGGGATCCAGTGCTAGGTAGTGTACAAAAGCCCCCCCCCCCAAATGAACCCCAGTTTTTTTTTTTAATTATCAAAACCTGGCACCAGGACTTCATGGCACTACTATAGTCTGACCATGATGGGCAGATACATGACTCCAGCATGGGAATCGAAAGGGGGAGCCTTTCGTTGCTTTGAAGCCAGGTTAAAATTTCCCCCTTTTATTTGGTGAACAAGAATTAAAACAAAACAAAACAGGTCAGCTCAGAATGAGCTCTAAACTTCTACACTTTTCTTAATATAAAGAAGAAATAAAAATATGTCACTAAAGTCCTTGGAATAACTATGGTCTTCCGCATTGCTACTAAAGTAAGACATAGCGTTTTCCAGGTAGGAATGTAGAATGTAGAATGGAATGGAATGGAATGGAATGGAATAGAATAGAATAGAATAGAATAGAATAGAATAGAATAGAATAGAATATGAAATAATTGGAATGGAATGGAATAGAATAGAATATGAAATAATTGGAATGGAATGGAATGGAATGGAATGGAATGGAATAGAATAGAATAGAATAGAATAGAATAGAATAGAATAGAATAGAATAGAATAGAATAGAATAGAATAGGAAATAATTAGAATGGAATGGAATGGAATGGAATGGAATGGAATGGAATGGAATAGAATAGAATAGAATAGAATAGAATAGAATAGAATAGAATAGAATAGAATAGAATAGAATAGAATCTGGAAGGGACTTTGGAGGTCTTCTAGTCCAACCCCCTACTCAAGCTGGAGACTGTACATCATTTCAGATAGATGGCTGTCCAGTCTCTTCTTAAAAACCTCCAATGATGAAGTACCTACAACTTCTGAAGGCAAGCTGTTCCATTGGTTAATTGTTCTCACTATTAGGAAGTTTCTCCTTAGTTCCAGGTTGCTTCTCTCCTTGATTAGTTTCCATCCGTTGTTTCTTGTCTTGCCTTCTGGAGGTTTGGAAAATAAGTTGTCCCCCTTTTCTTTGTGGATACTGCTATCATGTCACCCCTAGTTCTTCCTTTCTCTAGACTGGCCGTACCCAGTTCCTCCAACTGTTCTTCATATGTTTTAGTCTCCAGGCCTTTAATCATCTTAGTTGCTCTTCTCTCTACTTTTTCCAAAGTACAGCAGCAGATTTTTATAGGGGGAGCTTGTCCGGGGTAAAGTGTCTATGTGCTGATTTTAGAGTGACATTTGAAGGGCATGTGTGCATGTGTGTGTAGGTATGCTTATTCTTGTGAACATGCAGCTCCTCTGGGAGACCTAATTTAAATATTTCAGTTTGTGTTTGCAGACCTTATCCTTTGATATGGGGATTAGGTCTGGGTAACCTATTTGGGATTTGCCAATTTTAGTTAATTAACTTAGTTTCAGCTTGACTGTCAATTATCTAGTGGAGACAGTGCTTCTTAAACCATTGTGGATTCTGTTAATATTTTAAACGCAGAGGTCTTCAACCTTGGCAACTTTATGAGGTGTGGACTTCAAATCCCAGAATTCCTCAGCCAGCCATGCTGGCTGAGGAATTCTGGGAATTGAAGTCCACACCTCATAAAGTTGCCAAGGTTGGAGACCTCTGTAATTTAAAGGGAAGGTGGAAACAGTATAAAGAATAAAACATGTTTGGATATTTCTCACTGTCTCAATGTCTTTTTTGTAACGTGGTGACCAAAATAAAGAGGAGAGCTTTAGTGATTCTTACAGGATGACTTTGTATGTTATTATCTGAACAACGAAAGCCACATTTGCCATGTCGATGAATATGAGACTGAATTCCAATCAAAGGAGATATTTTAATCAATGGGGGTTCAGACTTCTGTGCCCCTTTGAGGCAGCTTCTGTCTGCAATCTTAGTGCAAAAGGGGGGGGGTGAGTAAGAAAACATTTACTTCTCAACAATTAGTTTCTTCAATTACAAGTTAATTCATTCTTCCTCCCAACATCTTGAAGGGATGCTTATATTGACTTTTTCCCTCCCCTCAAAATGCAAATTGATTCGAATTAGATCAGTTAATCAATTAGCTGGTTAAAAAGGCGGATGAGAACTTGGTTTGAACTTGGTTAGTCTGCCTGACGTGCAACTAGCTTTTTGCATTTGTATCCTTAAGACTTACAAAGAATTTTTTTTAAAAAAAACCCACTTCTGCCTAATGTAGCACTTATGAATCCTGACAAGGTGTACAAACAGGTCACGTCCCTAAAAATGTATTGATCTGCTTAAAATCAATTTTTAATATTATTAAGTGGTGTGTGAATACACATACAGACACAGTGGCATAAGTGCCATCAAAGGAGGCATTCAGACTGGACGGGCCTTGAGGCCATCCAATTTCTCCTGTTCGTTTTTGGTTTGCTCTGAAACCTCATCCTTCCTTTTGAAAAACAAAGCTAAACATTTGTTGAAGCCAATGCATAAATTACTTTATCTTTTTAGTAATGATTTGGTTGTTGTATGTTACCCAGAGCTGTCACGAAGGTGGGCAGCCTTATAAATTTAATACACGAATAGTTTTGTATGAGAAACATAACAGGGAATTAAAGAGCTATGCCATTTTAGAATTGCTTTAGAAAGCCTGCTACAGGCGGTCCTTGACTTATGACCGTAATTATGTGAGTCACCATATGAACATGCCTGATGTTATGACCTATTCTGTGGAAGTTGTTAAGTGAACGCCACGGTTGTTAAGTGAATTCATATACCTCAATGGTGGTGGTGGTGGTTTTGCCAGGAATTGGAACTAACGCTGGAAACCAGCAAAAGCTGCCAACGATCAGAGTGACAGGACCTTGGCATACTGCCAATGGCCATAAATGCAAGACCATTGTTAACCACCCCAAATACGATCACATGATCATGGGGGAGAGGCAGCAGACATCAGAATTTCAAAAAAAAAATAATCCCAAAAAAACAGGTCCTGAATAGCTCTGGGGAGGTCCATTAGAACTTTGAATGGTCACTAAGTGAGGACTGCCTTTTACAGATATTAGTATCTTTAGAGGAGGAGTGTCCAAACGTGACCACTTTTAAGACTTGTAGACATCAACTGTATCAATTGTTTAATAGCTTGCCTTCAAAAGTTGTGGGTGCTCTATCACTGGAGGCTTTCAACAAGAGCCTGGATAGCCACTTGTCTGAAATGGTATAGGATCTCCTGCTTGAGCAGGGGGTTGGACTAGAAGACCTCCAAGGTCCCTTCCAGCATTGTTTAACGGCTTGCCTTCAAAAGTTGTGGGTGCTCCATCACTGGAAGCTTTCAAGAAGAGACTGGACAACCATTTGTCTGAAATGGTTTAGGATCTCTGCTTGAGCAGAGGGTTGGACTAGAAGACCTCCAAGGTCCCTTCCAACTCTCTTATTCTGTTCTATTCTGAAACTTGGGTAAGCAGCTATGTATGGACAAAGGAGAGCTGGAGAGGTCTCACCAAGAGTTGGGGTCAACCCCAAAAGGACTTGGCATATCTTGAAAGGAAGCAACCAAGATAAATGGCATAGGGACCCATGATTGATTTAACCAGAGTTCATGCAACCTTGTTCGGGTAGCTTGTCAAGAGGCATCAGGAAGGAAGTGGAAACTCAGGTTTACGCCCCCCCCCATTTTTTAAAAAAACAGGGGACTTTTCTATTTGCATTGAGCATGTTGGACACCTAGGCTTGTGTGTATAAAACGTGTGCGGCTGTGTGTCCTGCATGCTGTTGCATCTTTTTAACGTGAAATCATTTTGAAAGGAGAGTCCCTGTCAGAGAAGAAGCTATGTTAAATTTATAAGCCATAAGGGTGATGGTAATTTGCATATTTATTTATTTGCATATTGTTGGTAACAGCTTCTCCCTCCTTGTAATGTTTAATGACATATACCTGACACCAGTGGTGAAATCCAAATTTTTTTACTACCGGTTCTGTGGGCGTGGCTTGGTGGGCGTGGCTTGGTGGGCATGGCAGGGGAAGGATACTGCAAAATCCCCATTCCCTCCCCACTCCAGAATAGAATAGAATAGAATAGAATAGAATAGAATAGAATAGAATAGAATAGAATAGAATAGAATAGAATAGAATAGAGTAGAGTAGAATAGAATTATTTATTGGCCAAGTGTGATTGGACACACAAGGAATTTGTCTTTGGTGCATATGCTCTCAGTGTACATAAAAGAAAAGATACATTTGTCAAGAATGGTTGTCATAAGGTTCAAGTAAGCAATCAGGAAACAATCAATGCTTGTAAGGATACAAGCAACAAGTTACAGTCATACAGTCATAAGTGGGAGGAGATGGGTGATAGGAATGATGAGAAAAACTAATACTAATAGTACCGTAATGCAACCTAGTGAATAGTTTGACAGTGGTGAGGGAATTATTTGTTTAGCAGAGTGATGGCGTTCCGGAAAAAACTGTTCTTGTGTCTAGTTGTCGGTGTGCAGTATCCAGGGGAAGGATACTTCAAAACCTCCATCCCCACCCAACTCTGGGGCCAGCCAGAGGTGGTATTTGCCGGTTCTCTGAACTACTCAAAATTACCGCTCCCGGTTCTCCAGAACCTGTCAGAACCTGCTGGATTTCACCCCTGCCTGGCACCTAGAAAGGACTTAAATGCCGAGGACACCAATAATCTTGGTGGGTTGCATTAAGTGATTTTTTTTCAGGTGAAATCTCTTTTTTAACTGAAAAGGCCTGGAGGCTAAAACATACGTAGAAGGGCTTGCAGGAATTGTGCCGAAAATTTATGTTGCTGAGTGAGAAATTTGTTGAGTCAAATTGTGCCCCATTTTACCACCTTTCTTGCCGCCGTTGTTAAGTGAATCACTGCAGTTCTTAAATTAGTGACAAGTTTGTTAAGTGAATCTGGCTTCCCTCTTTGACCCCCGACACTGCAGCTGTCATAAATGTAAGTCAGTTGCCAGGTATTCAAAGGTAAATCACGTGACCCTGGGGAGGCTGCAACCATCGTAAGTGTGAAAAACGGTCATAAGTCGCTTTTTTCAGTGCCGTTGTAACTCTGAACGGTCATAAGCGAACTGTTGTAAGTCGAGGACTTGCTGTCGTGGCCACCGAAACATCGCCAACCCAAAGGTATTTCTTTCCAAAAGACAAGTAGACTTTTTCTTTTCTTTTCTTTTTGGAAAACGTTTGGCTTCTCATCCAAGAAGCTTCATCGGTTCTTCAGTTAGAACCGAAAAAGCTTCATCGGTTCTTCAGTTAGAACCAAAGAAGCTTCTTGGCTGAGAAGCGAAACCTTTTCAGAGAAAAAACAACCACCACCTTTTGTTTGGAAAAAGCACCTTTGGGTTTGGATGGCGGCCAAAGGACCTTTCAGATGCTACCCTTGAATAATAGCTTGTGATCGTTTTGCAAGGAAAAGCCTTTTTGCTGAATGAACTAAGGAAAAGCAAGGAAAGGCTGCACCAAATGGTAGTTCCCTCCTCCACCCCCCCTTTTTTTTGGGGGGGGTAGTCCATAAAAGGTGCGTATCCCCTTAAGGAGCTCAATGTCCGAAAACGGAGTCCGGCTTCGGAAGGGAGAAGCCGCAGCGTCGGGGCGATGCGCGCGCATCTATGAAAGAGGGAAAGCTGCTGGCACGGGCATTGTTCCCTGACGTCACTCAGGCCCAACGCTGCTGCTGCTGCTCTCAAAACTTGCCTTTGTTATTCAGCTCTCCATCTGACACGGCGGCTGGCTGCAAAACGCGGAAGCCGGAGCACTTCCGACCTCCGGAGCGGAGCCTCGGCGCCTAGCCAAAGGAAGGAAGGATCTCTTGCGAGGAAAAAGAAGCGGGGGGTGGACGGGAAGCCTGCGTTTGTGAAGGGGGGCTCCGGCATCCTCCGCTAGTCGTAACCCAGAGACCGTAGCCAGCCTTTAAAAAAAAAAAGCAGCGGGGGTGGTTTGGCAAATCCAGTCGCAAGGAGTTCCCAAGGCTTCCGGCTTGAAAAAGCAAAGCTTTTGAGACGCAAAAGCGTGGGAACGGGTGTGTGTGTGTGTGTGTGTCGCCTAAGGATGGTGCCCACGATGCTTGCGATCCATGGGGGAAAGAGGCGGGTTGCGACAGCCAGAAATAACCGCGAGTGGGTGTTTTTTTTTACGCGCGGGCGGACCGGGCTCATTCGTGGTTTCGCGGTCCCCAATCCCTGGCAGGGGCGGAGGAGGCGTCCCTCTTCACAAGACCTTTTGCAAAGGCTTTCCAGGCTGAATGGGGGGGCCGAGCCTCGTGAGTTGAATTGGTTAGGACTCCCGTGCCGGTCGCAAAGCGAGCTCCGGCGGCCTTCAAAGGTGTGCCTCTCGGCTGCTTTTCTCTGGCTTTCCCCAAAAACCTGCATTTTTCAGGAATGGGAGGGGAGGGGAGGTTTATTTATTTATTTATTTATTTTGGAATTCTTATATGCCGCCCAACTCCCTAAGGACTCAGGGCGGCGTACATCAGTGAAAAATACAAGAACAACCAAAATCTAAAATAGTAATTAAAACAATATAAAAATTAAAACACAATATAAGAAGTCAACAACCATTCAACATCATACATACTTGGGGGGTGAGCTCGAGTGAATTAAGCTCTACCCCCCGCCTGCAGGAAGAGCCATGTCTTAACGGCTTTTCGGAAGGCCAGCAGAGTGGGGATAGTTCGGGTCTCTGGTGGAAGTTGGTTCCAGAGAGCGGGGCCAGCCACAGAGAAGGCTCTCCCCCTTGGGCCCGCCAGCCGGCATTGCTTGGCCGACGGGACCTGGAGGAGGCCAACTCTGTGGGCCCTAACCGGTCGGAGGGAAGTATGAGGCAGAATGCGGTCCCGTAGATAACCTGGTCCTAAGCCATGAAGGGCTTTAAAGATGGTGATCAACACCTTGAATTGGACCCGGAGACCGATGGGCAACCAATGCAGCTGGCGGAGTATCGATGTCACGTGGGTGTACCTTGGCACACCCACCACAGCACGCGCAGCCGCATTTTGCACCAGCTGAAGTCTCCGGATACTCTTCAAGGGTAGCCCCATGTAGAGCGCATTGCAGTAGTCCAAACGAGAGGTGACAAGGGCATGAGTGACCGTGAGTAGAGCCTCCTTCTCCAAATATGGCCGCAACTGGTGCACCAGGCGAACCTGTGCAAAGGCCCCCCTAGCCACAGCAGAAAGATGATGGTCCAATTTTAGCTGTGGATCTAGGAGGACCCCCAAGTTGCGGACCCGGTCCGAGGGAGTCAGTTTCGCTCCCTCAAGGAACAAGGAGGGGCAGTTGTCATGATCCTTAGGAGGCAATATCCACAGCCACTCAGTCTTGTCGGGATTAAGTCTGAGTCTGTTCCTCCCCATCCAGATCCTAACGTCGTCCAGGCACCGGCACATTACATCAACTGCCTCACTGAAGTCAGACGGGGTGGTAATGTACAGCTGGGTGTCATCAGCGTACTGATGGAAACACACCCCATGTCTGCGAATGATCTCACCCAGCGGTTTCATGTAGATGTTGAACAGGATGGGCGAGAGAACCGACCCCTGAGGCACCCCACATAATAGGGGCCTAGGGGACGACCTCTGCCCCCCTGCGAGCACCGACTGCATCCTATCAGCGAGATAAGAGG
Organism: Diadophis punctatus similis; assembly: GCA_023053685.1. Lineage (NCBI taxonomy): Eukaryota > Metazoa > Chordata > Lepidosauria > Squamata > Dipsadidae > Diadophis > Diadophis punctatus. The sequence continues at coordinate 52,654 of JALIGW010000257.1, read as the reverse complement.
AGAACCACCGCAAAACGGTGCCTCCCACTCCCAACTCGCTGAGACGATGCAGAAGGATACCATGGTCGATGGTATCGAAAGCCGCTGAGAGGTCAAGTAGCACCAGGATGGAGGAGTTCCCCCCATCCCGGGCCCGCCAGAGATCATCCATCAGAGCGACCAAGGCAGTTTCTGTACTGTAGCCGCGCCTGAGCCCGACTGGTAAGGATCTAGATGATCTGTTTCATCCAGGAGCTGCAGAAGCTGAGTAACCACCACCTTCTCCACAACTTTCCCTAAAAAAGGTAAGTTGGAGACCGGACGATAGTTCTTCAAGTCAGCTGGATCCAGGGAAGGCTTCTTCAGGAGGGGTCGCACCACCGCAGCTTTTAACGACTGCGGTACGGATCCCTCTCTCAAAGAAGCGGTGACCACCGCCTGGATCCAGCCGCGTGCCACCTCCCTGCTGGTCGAGACCAGCCAGGAGGGGCACGGGTCCAATAAACAGGTGGAGGTACCCATCGCTCCCACAGCCCTGTCCACATCCTCAGGAGAAACAGGCCCAAACTCTTCCCATAAAGATGGACTAGGACTAGCCCCTGTCAACTCAATGGACTCTGCCCAGCCAGAGTCCAGGTTTGACCGAATCTGAGCGACTTTATCCGACAGAAACTCAGCGAATTCCTCAGCTCTGCCTTGTAAGTGTTCCTCGCTCCCCCCTTTTGCAAGGAGGGAGCGCGTCACCCTAAACAAGGCGGCCGGGCGGGAATCTGCGGACGCAATAAGAGCGGAAAAATAGGATCGTTTTGCCGCCCTTATCGCCACTAAATAAGATCTGATGTAAATTCTTAATAGTGTTCGATCAGACTCGGTTTTTCTGGCCCTCCAGCGGCGTTCTAGACGTCTCTTCTGGCGTTTCATCTCCCGGAGCTCCTCGGTAAACCAGGGAGCTTTCCGGGATCCACTGCCATAGAGAGGTCGCTTAGGCGCAATTCGGTCTAGGGCCCCTGATGCTGCGGTGTTCCAAGCAGCCACCAGGGAGTCAGCCGAATTGTGTACCAGGGTTTCAGGTATTTCCCCAAGTTCCCTCTGGAATCCTTCCGGTTCCATTAGGCGCCTGGGGCGGAACCACCTAGTCGGTCCCGCCTCCCTGCGGGGGAGGAATGGGGCTGCGAAATCCAACCTCAGTAGGAAATGATCTGACCATGACAGAGGGGTGATGACTATATCCCTTATCTTCAGATCATCTCTGAACATTCAGAGATTCATCTGAAGAACATTCATCTGAACGTCCAGGTTGGACGTTCAGGATGAGTTGCACCCTCCCCCTTGAACCCAGGGATAAAAGTCGATGCCCTTATCATGCTTCTGAATAAACCGGAATTAACTTCCAAGTCAAACTCCCCAGGCAACGAAGGAAAAAAAAAACCCAAATTGGGGCCACAGGAGCCCCAAGCTTCTATCCTTAAGCGAAATGTTTGTTAAGTGAGCTTTGACCCATTTTTATGACATTTCTTGCCACCGTTGTTAAGTGAATCACTGCAGTTGTAAAGCTAGTAAACCCTGCTATTTAAGTCTTGACTTTGCTTGTCAGGTTATAAAAGGAGACCACGTGACCCCCCCCATGCACACCCAGCAACCGTCATAAATATGAACCAGTTGGCCAAGCCTCTGAATTTTTGATCACAATGGGGATATGCTGCAAGGGTGGGGGAAATGGTCGTAAATCACTTCATCCAGTGCCATGTTGGGATTTTGGAACTGTCACTAACTGAACCATTGTAAGTCAAGAAATGGTCGTAAGTCACTTCATCCAGTGCCATGTTGGGATTTTGGAACCGTCACTAACTGAACCGTTGTAAGTCAAGGACTATCTGTACGTATCCAAGAGGAGGCTCCTGCTAGACCTGGAATGATGGGTTGTGAAAGTGCCCTGTGAAATACCATCAGCCTAGCAAGATCACCCACCCACCCATAATCCAAGGATCACTTTTTTGGCTTTAAGGTGGGTAGGTGGGCAGGGCGGTCTTAACAGCATTATGGGCCCTGGGCAAAACAGTGTACTGGGGCCCCTACGACAACTATACTCACAGGAATAAAAATATAAATGTTCGATAAAATTAAACATACATTTCTTTTATTGGCACTTCCAACAAAATCAGTGTTGAAGCATTAAAAACATGCGGGCTCGTCTCATCATCTAGGGGGGTGGGAAATCAGTGTTAATTTCTATTAATACATGTTAGTATTAATTTTTAAAAATGCAGTAAAATGTAATAAATACGTTGCTGTATTTATATGATACAAGGTGCATTGAAGGGTTAACATACACAGATTAGTATGGGGCCCCTGGGCAAGTGCCCATCAGGCCCATGCCTTAAGACAGCCCTGTGGATGGGAAGAGGGTATATAAGCCCCGTGGGGGGATCTTGGACCCCCCTCCTACTGGGCCAATCCAAGTCGTCTTGTTCCCCCTCCCCCCCCCCGCGCTTTTCGCCTAGCCAGGTGGGCAAAGTTGGCTCTTCTATGACTTGTGGACTTCAACTCCCAGAATTCCTGAGCTAGCATGATTGGCTCAGGAATTCTGGGAGTTGAAGTCCACAAGTCATAGAAGAGCCAACTTTGCCCACCCTGCCCTAGGAGAAAGATAGAAGATCCTCTCCCCCCCCCCCCCATCCTGTGCCTCTTAAGATACCGGGCATCTGTCGCCTGATCTGGGGTGAAGCTGGGAAGCCGATTAGCGGAAAGGAACCTCGGGATCCACTTGCGCGGCCCGGAGATTTACATGAACCTCGGAAAGATTTTTTTCCCCTGCCTGCCTCCGTCTCCTCCTTCCTTTTTAAGATGGAAAATCGGCTGCTTGTCTTCCTTCCTTCCCCTCCTTTCCTTTCCTCCCTCCCTCTTCCTTCCTTCCCCTCCCCGGTACCCACACAAAACGAGGAAGGCGGAGAAGCGCTGGAATTGGGGGTGAAACCCAATGCCGTGATCCCCGATCCCCGCAACCGGGCCGGGGGGGGGGGTTTGAAGGCACGTTGCTCGCTCCGTTCCCGCTACAACGACAGCGATCGGCCTGGAAATATTTGGGGGAGCGAGGGAAGGGGGGGCAGAGAAGCATTTGTAGACGCCCCCCGAGTTGCTTTAAAAAAACAGGGAAAGGGGGAAAAAAAGATTGGATCCCCGACAATTTCAAAGCGCGGGTCTCGTTCGCTTCTTTTGACTTTTTTTTTGGGGGGGGGCTCCCGATTCTTGCTCGAACCCTCCGCCTTTTGACTTTTTGTGTGTGTGTGTGTGTGTGTGTGGGCTCCCGACTCCCACCCGCCCTCCGCCTTTTGCCCCGATAAGGTCGTAGGATTGGGGGGGGTGTGTGTGTGTCTGGTGACCGCGATCGGAGAATGAAACGATTTCGGGGGGGTGGGGGGTGGGATGGTCTCAAAAGGAGCTTGCGCGATCCCGGCAAAGGAGTAAGGCAGGCCCGGGGATCGCGCTTCCGCGGCGCCGTCGCCGCCGAACCCGACTTCGCTTCCCCGGGGAAGGGTCGTGAGAAGGCGGGCCAAAAGGATGCGGTGGGGGGGAGAGGAATGCAAGGGCTCCCTCCATATGGGGGCAAGTGAAGGAACCTTTACAAAAAGGCGTTCGGTGAAAGTGGAGAAGAGGTCTCCCCGGCGGAGGTGGGCGTTTAAAAAAAAAATCCACGCCCGCCTCCCCTCCTCCCCCGCCCCGCCTGGAGCAGAAGCCCCTCCCTCCAATTTTGGCCCGTCCTCCCCCTCCCCCGGAGAAACTCTCGGCGCTATATCCAGGATTGGGACTTCCCTCTGGGGCATCTTTCGGACTCGGATGCCCGGCGGGTCTTCCGTGCGCCTGGCGTAAAAAAAATAAAAAAATAAAATAAAAAACAAAAAAATAAAATAAAAAAATAAACAAAAATAAATAAATCACAGCTAATAAAAAAAGGAAAAAAAATACAAGACGCGGCAGCCTTTTGGTCTTGTCTTCTTGCACCCTTTAATTAAATACGCCAAGCAAGGGTGCCGGCTTTTACTCCGAAGTAAGCCGCCCGGCGAGGTTTCTTCTCCAAACAGGTAGAGAAGGTTTGTGTGTGTGTGGGGGGGGGGGTTCGCGCCGCTTACCTGGGGAGCAAACCCCCACCCCCCTACCCACCCCCTCGGAATCGCGGGGTGGACAGAGGAGGCTCGCCTCTCCCATCCGGGCAGCGTCTGGGTTTTGCGCGATCCGCAGAGGAAGCCGGATCCGGCTGCGCTCGAGGGACCCAAGCAGGGGTCGCTCCGTCTGTCTGTCTGTCTGGGAGAGGGGGCGACCGGCCCAGTCTCGTAGGAAAACCCCCGTCTCCGAATAACCCCTTCCCGGAGCTCCGCGTTCTCCCCCGCGAACGCCGAACAATAAGCGTGCAAAGCGGAAGGCAGCTGGTTTTGCACGCGAGCGAGCCGTGAGTGTGTGTGAGTGTGTGTTGTGTGTCAAGGAAGGGGGGGGAGGGTTTCCCCCTGCGGAGAACGGCGAAGAAAGTGCCAAAGGCTTCGCGGGGGGTGGGGATCCCCCTTTTTCCTCCCCTTGCACCTCTCTCTCTCTCTCTCTCTCTCTCTCCCCCCCCCCCGTTGAATTTTTTTTAAATCAATCAGCGGGTCCGGTTGCCATTCAGCTGGCTTCCCCAGACAGGAAGTTCTCCCCTTTGATGCGGGGGGGGGAAGAGGGGGAGGGAGGGAGAAAAAGGGGGGGAAGGGATCGAAAGACAATTATTTGCGTTGTTCAACTTGGCTTTTCAAGATTGTAACTTTCGATGGTCAGAAGGTGGAGTGGAAGCGAAGGGAGCCTGGGGAGGGAGGGAGGGGGGCGGAGGAGAGGGGGGGGGAGGGAGCCAGCCAGCCAGCCAGCGGAAGGCGTCTACTGGAAGCTCCCTTTCAGATAGGAATCTGGGACAGATTTTGCCAACAGCCAGAAGCGCGGGGCCCTTTGGTAATAAAATAGCCCATGTAATTTGACACTTCAACTTGCTGGGCTTCTCTGCGAGTTGATTCACTTTTATTCTTTCTACTAACGCGGTGCTCTTTTTTCCCCCCCTCCCCTTTGGCTGGGTGAAGGTTGGGGTTGTTGTTGTTTTTTCTTTTTAATTCCTGGTTATTATTTTTTTATTTTATTATCATTATTTTCTCTCTTCGCCGCCGGACCCCCCCCCCTCCCCCGGAAAAAGCAAGGGAATAAGCGCGATTGAAAAGAGACACACACACACACGCACACAGACACGCAAAACTTCACCTCCTTCCAGCCGCCGGACTGCGACCTGCAATCCGCAGGGCGAGGGGGGATTTTTTTTTAAAAGAGGGGGGGCTGCAAAACGACAGTATTGGGGTTTTTGATTTCTTTCCACGCCGCTTCTCCTTTTGGCCTTTTGGATGGTTGCTTTGCCCGCCGGCTTCCCTGTGCGTTTTGCCCGCCGGCCGCCCCAGCTGCTCGGCTTCTCCAGCGCCGAGCCCTAGGTAAGTTTTGCGTCCTGGTTCCCGCGGTCCCGGTGCCCGGGCTCCTTCCGTTGGAGGGTGGGTGGCTGGGTGGGTGGGTTTCCCCTCCGGCCGGGGTCTCGCAGAAACAATGGAAAGTCCCCGGGGCAGAGGAGAGGAGAGGAGAAGAGGGCAGGCGCGGGGTTGGATGGAGCTGGCGAGCGATGGGGTTGGGTGGCGAGCTTGCAAAACGGGGGCTCCTCCGAGCGAGTGTGTCTTGCCAGCAGAAGAGTGGGAAGACTTCTTAAAGGGGCCGGGGTGCTTTTTTTCGGTAATCGTTGGGCGCAGGGGGGGGGTGGAAGCCTGGGAGCTCCCTGGGGGGGAGGAGGGAGAAAGGGGGGGGATGCGCTTAATTAATTGGCCTGCGAGATTAAATAAGTTGCTTGTTTGTTTGTTTTTTCTTTTCCCCGCGGTGGCCAAAGGGGGTGGGATGGGAGAAGGGCGCCCGGGAAAGACAACCGGCTGTTTTATTTTGTCTTTTAAAATTAAATTAATTTTTTTTTAACAAAATCCGTCCGGGTGGGGGGGTGGAGCGGAAGCGTGCAAGGAAGAAGAAGAAGGAAAAAAAGAGGGGAGCAAAGCAGAAATCTGCGTTCAATATTGATTGATCCGCGAGAGGTGTTTTCTTTTGTGTTGGGTCTGTGTTTGTGTAGCTGAAGTTTGGAGGAGCCGCAACAATGTTGCCTCGGCAAGGGAAGCCAAACCGGAGCAGGCTCGGTTGTGGCATTATAAAACAAACAAACAAACAAAAAACAAAGGTTTAAAAATAAGCTGCTGGTTTGGCTGGCGGGAGTGGGGTGGGTGGGGAGTGCAGGCGTGTTTTTTCCCCCCTTTTGCTTTTCCTGGCTCTTTCCCCCCGCCCACCCACCCACCCGTGTCTCCTGACCCGGCTTTCCACGCCGGCCAAGCAAGCTCTTTCCTAAAAAGCGACGCCTTCCAACTCTGTATCTGTATCTGCCTTTCTGGATTCGGTGGCCTCGGAGGAGGAAGAGTTTGGCTCCCGCGTGGAGAAAGGGATGTGCGAGCGGCGGGGAAGAAGAAGGAGACGAAGAAGAGGCGGGTGGGAGGAAGAATCTCTCGCCCTCCGCTCGCGGGCTTGGGAATTGGGGGCCTCTTTAGCTAGGGTGGAGGGCTTGGAATAGCCGCCCCCCTCCCTTCCTACATCTGTCCAAGAAGGCCAGGAGAAGGGAGGGGGGCGCAGGGAAAGCGTGTGTATGTGTGTGTGTGCGCGCGCGCCTTCTTAAAATGGGGGTGTGGGGAGGGTCTTCACCTCCCCCGGCTGGAACGCTAGCCGGTAAAATTAAAAAAAAAAAAAAAAGCAGAAGGACGCAACGATCCAGCAATGCGAGCAGTTCAAACAGGAGCCGGGAGTTCCTGCCTTAACCCCTGAGAAAGTCTCCGAGGCTGATTTAGAAACAGGAGAAGGAGGGAAGGGGAAGGGGAGGGGGGCGGGAACGGAGAATCCCAATATCTTTTTTTTCTTCTGTCCTGCAAACTTTTTTGGGGGGGGGGGGAGGTGTGGTGTTTCTTGCCTGGAGGCACCCACATGGGAAGGAGAAGGGTTCCATTTCGGAACTCCCCCCACTCTTCCAAAATACCCCTCCCCTTCCTCTTTAATTAGAAACACAATTAAACACCGGCCTAAGAAACGGGTAGGGGGGAGGGAGGGAGCTGTGAAGCTCAGCGTGGCCCACAGGGTTTGACTTGGCCCTACGGTGGGTCCCAGAGAGGTAGGGTTTGAAGTCTGGGGTCCCCTATCCTAACTGGGAGTTGTGTGTGTTTGAGGTATGCACATGTTTCCTACAAACATACACATGGAGACAGACAGACAGACAGACAGACAGACAGACAGACAGACAGACAAAACTGGAATTACTGATCTGATCTCTTAAAGGATGTTCTGGGGCCAGAAGAATTGGCTCTAATGTGACACTGGGTGTTCTGAGCAATCTCTCTCTCTCTCTCTCTCTCTCTCTCTCTCTCTCTCTCTCTCTCTCTCTCTCTCTCTCTCTCTCTCTCTCTCTCTCTCTCTCTCTCTCTCTCTCTCCCCTCCTTTCTCTCCTCCTCCCTCCCCCTTGACATGAGACTGAAGGATTTAACTTGGCAGGTTGAACAAATGCCCTCTGAAAGGTTTCCAAGAGACAGTAAGAAAGCAGGAACAAGATTGAAAGGCACATGAATGCCTGCGAATGGACTGAGCTTTCGGTTTTTTTTTGGGGGGGGGGGAGATGAAATGGCTTTAAAAAAAAAAGAAACCTTGAATAGCCACTGGATGTCTCTCAGCAAGCCCCAGTGGGACCGAGAGACCCTCTGAAAGGGCAAAAGGCTTTTGAGTACCAAGGCTGCCTGGATAGATGAGGAAACGGGGCGGCTGGGGGCGGGGGGGGGGGCAGAGGGATGCTTGGATTTGCAATATTGGTTCTTGGCTTTGGAAACTAGAAAGGAGGTTAATGATGGGAATGATTATATGCTAGCATTAGGGGAAGGGGGTTTGCAGGAGGAGATTAGGGCCGGAATGGGTGGCCTCCCTTGGGTCTAGCCTCTAAAAGGGTCAGAGTCAGACCAAGGGTTCAAGGGGGAGCCCAGCCACTCACTCGCTGGATTAGATTACGGGTTTTCCTGGCCTTTGTCCATCTGCAAAAAAATGCTGTCTTTTTTTCTCACACCCAAGGAGCCTAACCAGATAGAAGCAATATTGGGGCCGTGGCCTGGAACTGAAGCCAGCAGGTGTAATAAATTAAGCCGAAGTCAGATCTTGGCTTAGGGACGGGCAGTAAGGGAATGCAGGCTTGTAAAAATTTCCACAGGGAGGTCTGTCTTCTCAGTGCAACAAGGCCTGGATGTCTGCAGAGGTTTCGCCAACAGACCACACAACAAAGTGGCTGGACGGGTGACTGGTTTTAAAAGTCCAGCGTTTAATGGAAAGAAAAGGTTGTATGATGAAAATGCAGCCCCTTTCCCTATTTATTTATTTTTCTGGGAAGAAGCTGCATCTGGTTATCATAACATTTGTGTCATTTCTTAAAAGACCTGCAATAAGCCTTGTAGACTTGGTAAGGAACGACTGGAAGAACAGAAACGTCAAACTCCAAGCACAACTCCAAATCCGTGCTCATATAGAATAGAATAGAATAGAATAGAATAGAATTAGAATAGAATAGAATAGAATAGAATAGAATAGAATAGAATAGAATAGAATAGAATAGAATAGAATAGAATAGAATAGAATAGAATAGAATAGAAAATAGAATAGAATTCTTTATTAGCCAAGTGTGATTGGACACACAAGGAATTTGTCTTTGGTGCATATGCTCTCAGTGTACATAAAAGAAAAGATACATTTGTCAAGAATGGTTGTCATAGGGTTCAAGTAAGCAATCAGGAAACAATATTAATATAAATCATAAGGATACAAGCAACAAGTTACAGTCATACAGTCATAAGTGGGAGGAGATGGGTGATAGGAACGATGAGAGTCCTGGATATACAGGGAGTCCTGAACTTACGACCACTGTCGAGCCAGAATTTCTGTTACTAAGTTTGAGTTTTGCCCCCGTTTTACAACCTTTCTCGCTGCCGTTGTTAGGGGGAGTCCCTGCAGTGGTTCTGTTAGTAACACGGTGGTTAAATGAATCTGGTTTTCCCACTGAAGGTTGCAAAAGGGGGAATCCCGTGATCCCGGGATACTGCGACCACCGTCATAAATACGAACCAGTTGCCAAAGCATCTGGATTTGGATCACGTCACCACGGGGATGCTGCCACGGTCATGAAGCATGAGAAATAACTACGTATGACTGAGCAAAGCAGTTGGAAGAAAGAGTCCATTTGCAAGTTTCTTCTGGCGTGGTGGTTCTGCAAATTGGAAGTTCATCTTGCAATGTTGGTCCTTCCTTCAACTTCTCTGTCTCTCTTCCTCCAAGTTGCCTTTTCTTCAACACCAGTCTTCCTTTGGATGGGGGACTGGAGGCCAAAACATACGATGAATGGTTGCAGGAACTGGGCATGGCAGGCCTAGTGAAGAGAAGGACCAGGGGAGATATAATAGCAGTCTTCCAATGCTTGAGGGGCTTCCACAGAGAGGAGGGGGACAAGCTATTTTCCAAAGCACCCGAATGCCAGACAAGGAATAATGGATGGAAACTGATCAAGGAGAGATTCAACCTAGAAATAAGGAGAAATTTTCTGACAGTGAGAACAATCAACCAATGGAACAGCTTGCCTTCGGAAGTTGTGGGAGCTTCATCACTGGAAGCTTTCAAGAAGAGACTGGACTGCCATCTGTCAGAAATGGTGTAGGATCTGCTGGGTGGGTGGTAGTGGTGGATTAGATGACCTACAAGGTCCCTTCCAATTCTGTTAATCTGTATCTGTATCTAACTTTGATTTGGGAGTATACTGTGTATAGTTAAGAAAACAAACAAACAGATCAACCCAGAGTTCTCACTTAAGGCACAAATGACCAAATTCAAGTTACCCAACTTGGACAGATATTGCAAAAATCTACCTCTCTGAAAAAGGCTTGTAGTGTAGGAAAGGTGGAAGGGACAAGAAAAAGAGGGTGATAGCAGTAAGGTATAGTCCAACCCTGCTTGGGCGGGGGGTGGGGTTGGACTAGATGACCTACACAGTCCCTTCCAACTCTCTTAATCTGTTAATTTACTTATCTACAAGATGACCCATTGCTGATTTTATAATCTGGGAGAATTTGGAGCCTTTTCTACATAATCCCCCAAACGGAACCGAGTAATGCTCACAATTGCATTTTATTTATTATTTTGTTTTGTTATTCTGTTAGGATTGATCTCTCTTCTGTTAGGGCCTGATTCAGATTTATGAAAGCCAGGGGGATCAGGGAAGACCTTTTTCCTGTTCAACTTGAAGATGGTGAAACACCAGCCGTCAAACAAAAGGCCCATTGAAAGCAAGATCTTGCAATGGAACATGTGGGTGGCTCCATGGACTTGGCTGAAGCTGCCTTCCCCCTCATTTTGGGGGACTGTGAAGGATACTACACACAGAGTAAGAGAAAAGGCGGTGCTAGGAGCTAATTTTTAAAAGCAGGCTTGCAAAATGCACCTCTTCAAAAGACCTAAATCATATTGAAAATTGAAATAGCGATACTGAAAGAGAAGTGGAAAATGGTTAGGGATCGTTCAAAGTTAAAACGGCACTAACAAAAAAGTGACTTATGACTGTTTTTCACAATTACAACGGTTGCAACTTCCTTCCCCCTTCGTGGTCACATGGTCAAAATTCAAACGCTTGGCAAGTGACTCACATTTATGACGGTTGCAGTGTCCCGGGGTCGCGTGAATCCCCTCTTGCGACCTTCCGACAAGCAAAGTCCGTGTTAAGGTTCACTCCACGACCGTGTTGCTAACTTTTCCAACTGCAGTGATTCACTTAAGAAGTGTGGCCGGGAAGATTGTAAATTGGGGCCAAAGCTCACTTAAGTGTCTCGCTTAACAACAGAAATTTTGGACGTCAGTCGAGGACTACCTGTATGTATGTTTGAGAGTAAATGAATCCACTTTCAAGAGGTAGCTTTTAGAAAGTTTTCAGGGGTAATCTTCTGCCACTAATAAAGCTTTTAAACTGTTGCTTTTCAACCCTGGTTGTGATACAGATCATTAATGCAGTGTTTCCCAACCTTGGCAACTTGAAGATGTCTGGACTTCAACTCCCAGAATTCCCCAGCCGGAATTCTGGGAGTTGAAGTCCAGACATCTTCAAGTTGCCAAGGTTGGGAAACACTGCAATTAAGGGACTTGAAATGTAGAAGTTGACTTAGATCTCTCTCTCTCTCTCCCTCTCCCTCTCCCTCTCTCTCTCTCTCTCTCTCTCTCTCTCTCTCTCTCTCTCTCTCTCTCTCTCTCTCTCTCTCTCTCTCTCTCTCTCTCTCTCTCTCTCTCTCTCTCTCTCCCTCCCTCCCTCCCTCCCTCCCTCCCTCCCTTCCTCCCTCCCTCCCTCCCTTCCTCCCTCCCTCCTCTGTAGGGTTTTATACTTTGCCTTTCAAATCTGGATTTCTCTTTAAAAACAAAGGATTTCTCTTTAAAAACAATTCCCCCCCCCCTAATGGTTTTGGAATCCAAAGATGGGCTTGCTGTTCTTGAGAAACAGAATTTTAGCTTCACGCTTGCTGGGCGGGGGGGGGGGGGAAGAACTCGGAAGGATGGTTCAAAGTTTGATAGTATTTGTGGCCCCCTAAACTTCGAGCAGGATTAAGGATGCTGTGGGGGGGGGAAGATTAATAATTATAATTAGCCCCATCCTTTGTGAAAGAGTTGCTTTGGAACAATGCTGTGGCAGCTTTGGCGATCAAGGATGTGTTATAATTGAGTGAAATTAAACACAGCTCACTTGTTAGGAAGTGAATATCTGAATAAAAACAAATACTAACACTTGTGGTGTGCCAATCCAGAGGCACGGAAGGGTCTGCGGATGGAAAAGCTTAATTGTTTCTATGAATTCCGTTGGCATTTTTCTAACCGCAAGGTTCTGGCACTGCCGATGTGACCTAGTTGGGTCATGAAACGTCTGCAAGAAAACAAGTGGCCTCGGAGAGTCCCAAGGACTCCAACCAGTTCAACCATGAGCTGCAAATATTCACTCTTTTCTGTTGCTAAGTGAGGCATTGGTTGAGTGAGTTTTGCCTTGTTTTACGACCTTTTTTGCCATAGTTATTAAGTGAATTCCTGCAGTTGTTAAGTTAGTAACACGGTTGTTAAGCCAATCTGGCTTCTCTGCTGACTTTGTCAGAAGGTTGCAAAAGGGGAATCGTGGGACATTGCGACCGTCATAAATATGAGACAGTTGCCAAGCTTCTGAATTGTGATCTCACGACCATGGGGAGGCTGCAATGGTCAGAAGTGTGAAAAACGGCCATAAGTCACTTTTTCTCAGTGCTGTTGTAACATTGAACGCTCACTAAATGAACTGCTGTATGATGAAGGCTATCTATACTCTGGAACAGGGGTGGCCAAACTATGGTTCTTTGAGGACCTATGGACTTCAACTCCCAGAATTCCTGAGCCAACCATGCATGCATGGCTAGCTCAGGAATTCTGGGAGTCCACAGGTCTTCAAAGAACCATAGTTTGGCCACCCCTGCTCTGGAACAAGGAGAGCTAATACCTTAGGAAGGTTTTCATATTTGATTCAGAAATGGCTGGGCTGAAATACAGGTTTAGAATAGAATGAATGAGCTGGAAGGGACCTTGGAGGTCTTCTAGTCCAGCCCCCTGCTCAAGCAGGAGAACCTATACCATTTCAGACAAGTGACTGTCTAGACTCTTCTTAAAAACTTCCAGTGATGGAGCGCCCACAATTTCTGAAGGCATCTTCTGTTCCACTGGTTAATTGTCCTCACTGTTAGGAAGTTTCTCCTTAATTCCAGGTTGCTTCTCTCCTTGATTAATTCCTATCTATCATTTCTTGTCCTGCCTTCTGGTGCTTTGGAGAATAATTTGACCCCTTCTTCTTTGTGGCAGCCCCTCAAGTACTGGAATACTGCTATCAGATCCCCCCTAATTCTTCTTTTCTCTAGATTAGCCAGACCCAAAACCTGCAGCCCTTCTTCATATGTTTTGGTCTCCAGATCTTTGATCATCTTAATTGCTTTTCTCTGAACTTTTTCCAAAGTCTCAACATCTTTTTTTGTAATGTGGTGACCAAAACTGGATGCAGTATTCCAGGTGTGGCCTTACTAAGGCTTTATAAAGCGGTGCTCATACTTCACGTGATCTTGATTCTACGCCTCTGTTTATACAAGGATTGTATTAGCTTTTTGGGCTGTCGCCGCACATGGCTGCCTCATATTCAAGTGATCGTCCACTAAAACTCCAGGTGCGGAACCTGGATCTGTTTTGAGGGCCACACCAAGGTTTGCACCAAGATCTTTTAAGTGGACAAGACCAGAATCCCAGTGCTGGAGAACCTTCAAGTTTGTGAAGAATATGATGATCCTGGGAATGTCTGGAAGACCTACCATCCCAGTCCTTAAGCCCTTCCTAGATTAGCATTTTAGCTTTTCATACCCGCTCACAAAAAAGCTGGAAAAAAGCCACTGGTTGTGGCTTCATGGACTTTGGGATAACTTTAGGTCACCCAACCAAGAGTTTGGCCAGTGATATGTGGCCAGTAGACTGTCCATTTCACTCCTGCTCCAAGTCATAACATGGTTTGCTTAGTTTTGGCTTAGCCTGGCAGGGGAAACCCACTTCTTTGCTTTATGGATCATGGTTTTATGTTTTACTACACCAACCGAGCCTGGATAACTGTGCTAAACTAGGTGGAGTGGTGGGAAACCCTAATTTTTCTAGCAATTTCACTGTAAAATCATCTGCAGGTTGAACTGCTTATCCCATTTGTTTGTTCAACTGGGAGCTCTTCCGAATTCATCCAGGAAAATGTTGGTTTCTAACATGTGATCAATAGCATCATAGTTTCCTAAGGTTCTAGATGTATTTTCCATGATTCTTAAAATATGACTTTCCTTTTCAAGTAGGTTTGAAAAGTCATTTTGGGTGAACTACCGTAGGTTTTTTTAAAAAATTAATTGGAATTGCCTAATTCACATACTAATGTACTTTTTAATTGAGTGTTTGGAGCAAAGTTTTGGATTCTAATAGAGGCTGGCATTTATCAAGAGTCTTAGGGAGACCTTTAAAGTCTAACCCTTAACCAATGTGGCAAGAGAAGTGGTAAAATGTGGCAAAACTCACTTAACAAATGTCTCGCTTAGCAACAAAAATGTTGGCCTGGGAGAACTTGGAGCCTTTTCTAAATAATCCCCAAAACTGAACTGAGTAGGGTTCACAATTGCATTAAAAAAAAAAGTTCTTGACTTATGACCACAGTCGAGCCCAACATTTCTGTTCTTAGAAAGACAGTTGTCAGTTTTGTCCCATTTTACGACCTTTCCTGCCGCAGTTGTTGTTAAGTGAATCACTACGGTTGTTAAGTTAGTTTAATACAGTTGTTCAGAGAACCGGCTTCCCCACTGACTTTGGTCATCAGAAGGATTCCAAAGGATAGGGGTCCCCAAAGTTGGCACAACTTTAAGACTTGTGGACTTCAACTCCCAGAATTCTCCAGCCACTTTGAAGACATCTGCCAAAGGAGTTCCCATGACCCCGAGACACTGCGACCGTCATAAGGATGAGTGAGTTCCCAAGCCTCTGAATTTTGATCGTGTGAAAAACGGTAATAAATTGCCCTTTTTCAACGCCGTTGTCATTTCAAATGGCCACTAAACGCAAAGTTGTAAGTCAAGGACTGTCCGGTAATTGGATTCTTGCAATCCAATACCAAGTATTTCCAATATAAATGATTATCCTAGGCCCGTGGTGGTGAACCTATGGAACGCGTGCAGGAAGCGGCACACAGAGCCATCCCGCGCAGGACGCGCGGCCTCGCTGGCTCCTCTTCTGCATTCCTCTGCACAGACATGTGCCGGTCAGCTGGCCTTTGCGCATGCGGGAGTGCCAAAACCCGGAAGAACAGCGTTCTGGCGCGCATGTGTGTGCCGGCATCCGAACCTCTGGGTTTCCATCACGCGCAGGCACGATGCCAGCTTTTTATCGGGCGCTGGAAACTGGAAGTTCAGGTGCCAGCGTACGCATGCATGCCAGAACGCTGCTTTTCCGGGTTTTGGTGCTCCCGTGCGCGTGAAGGCCAGCAAGGCCACACGGTCCTGGTAGGATGGTTTTGTGTGCTAATTTCGGCACGCGGTGACGTAAAAGGTTAGCGGTCACTGTCCTAGGCTGTGGACTCTTGCCTAGTCTTCAATGAAGCTTCCTTGCTTTTAGGGAAAGTGACCCTGATTTACCCATTTGTTTCCTGGCTGCCACGAAGTGTGACTCATTCCTTAAGTAAGAGCAAACTTTGACTTGAGTAGTTGATGGAGTCTATGTGACTCTTCTGTGCAAACTTGCAGTAAGGCGGGTGTGGCAGAGGGCTGACACCGACACCAGGCTGCCAGAACCTTCCTTTCTCACTTCTCTTAAATTGCAGGATGTCTGGGTGCGGTTCTCAGCAGATACTCGCAGTGCTACTACTGTGATTGGGATAGTATCAAGGTCCCGTGAAGCGTTAGTTTACAATGCCTTGGTAAAACCACACTTTTTTCTTGTAGATAAGTAAATTAACAGATTAACAGAGTTGGAAGGGACCATGTAGGTCATCTAGTCCAACCCCCCCGCCCAAGCAGACTATACCTTACTGCTATCACCCTCTTTTTCTTGCCCCTTCCACCTTTCCTACATTACAAGCCTTTTTCAGAGAGGTAGATTTTTGCAATATCTGTCCAAGTTGGGTAACTTGAATGTGGTCATTTGTGCCTTAAGTGAGAACTCTGGGTTGTTCTGTTTGGAGATCCATTTGTTTGTTTTCTTAGCTATCCACAGTATACTCCCAAATCAAACCATCCAGCTTTGGTCACCACAATATAAAAAAGATGTTGAGGTTCTGGAAAGAGTGCAGAGAAGAGCAACAAAGATGATTAGGGGACTGCAGGCTAAAACATATGAAGAAGGGTTGCAGGACTGGGCATGTCTAGTCTAATGAAAAGAAGGACCAGGGGTGACATGATAGCAGTGTTCCAGTATCTCAAGGGTTGCCCCAAAGAAGAGGGAGTCAAACTATTCTCCAAAGCACTGGAGGACAGGACAAGAAGCAATGGGTGGAAACTATTCAACTTAGAACTAAGGAGAAGTTTCCTGACAGTTAGAATAATTAATCAGTGGAATAACTTGCCTCCAGAAGTTGTGGGTACTCCAACACTGGAAGCTTTTAAGAAGATGTTGGATAACCATTTGTCTGAAGTGGTGTAGAGTTTTCTGCCCAAGCAGGGGGTTGCACTAGAAGATCTCCAAGGTCCCTTCCAACTCTCTTATTCTATTCCAGTGACCGCTAACCTTTTCGGCACCAAGTGCCGAAACTGGAGCATGTGTGCATGCACGTGCACCGGAGTGCCGAAACCCGGAAAGAGAGCAGCTGTCCGGCACACATGCGTGTGACGGAACCCAGAAGAGCAGCTGGCGATGGTGCGCATGCCCACAGAGAGGGCTCTGTGTGCCACCTCTGGCACGCATGCCATAGTTTTGCCATCACGGTTCTATTCTATTCATCCAAGAAGCTTCTTCAGCTCTGACTGGATGGTGGGGAATGGAAGGACTTATACTCCTTGCGGAGAGCTGGTCATTTGCATTCTTTTTAGAGAGTCATTGAGGCCACTTGGAGGATTTTCTTTGTCCTCAGGGTCACTTGAATGGTGCAAATGGATGTGGAGCCTTCTTGGAACTGCTGAAGTTGTCAGCAGGTCCAAGAAGGCTCCACACTCATTTGCACCATTCTGGTGACCCTGAGGACAAAGAAAATCCTCCAAGTGGCCTCAATGACTCTCTAAAAAGAACGCAATTGACCAGCTCTCTGCAAGGAGTATAAGTCCTTCCATTCCCCACCATCCAGTCAGAGCTGAAGAAGCTTCTTGGCTGAGAAGCGAAACGTCTTCAAAGAAAAACCAGAAAGTCCAGTTGCATCTTGAAAAAAAGCACCTTTGGGACAGCAAGCTACAGGAGGCTACCATCTGCCTTTCAAAACTAGCCTTAGGTAATCTGAGTAAACAAAAGTGGAAGAGCAAGTGAGAAAGTTGGAGCAGATATAAAATCACTCCCAACTGAGCAAGCCGGCTTTTAAAAGAATCAGAACGTCCCCTTGCTCAACGGAATCTTTCCTGCCAAGTTTATTTTACCCGTACCAGTCCTCCCGGGGTTTCTAAACTTTGTGGCTGAATTCTTAGGTCCCAGCAAATCTGTTTTCTTAAGTGATTTCCATTGCCGAAATTCTCCAGCAGAAACTCCAAAAAACAAAGAAAGAAACTCCTGCTTTTCACAAAAGAGGACAGCTGCTGTGTTCTGAGAATAATTGAAAGGTCCCTTGGTGGTCACCAGGCACTCAAAATTAGAAGTCCCTTAAATCCAAGGGTTCTCGTGGCCCCAGTGGGAAATGGAAGCACATTTTGGAAGCGGGTTGCACATTTCTGAGTGCTGGGAGGATTAGAAAGTGGGTAGGGAGCAGAAAACAAATACTCTGATACTCAATGGCTACAAGAAGATGCAGAAACACTCTGAACAAATGGGGCTATCCGGGTGACTTCCGCCCTTTGCGATTGTGGTGACATGCAGACAACAACAACAACAACAACAACAACAACACACACACACACACAGACACACACACACACCTGTCCCTTGTGTCCAGATCAGTGTCCCTCATGGCAGCATACAGAACGCAATTAACATTGCTAGTTTCTGGGCAAGATCTTTTTTAACTTGTACATATTTTAATCTTGAATTTTATATTTTAAATTTTATGCTTTTTAAAAAATGTGATGCGTCTGACATGAAGAAACAACGACTTGAAAAAGAGGGAAGGAAGGAAGGAAGGGAAGATAGACAAGTAGTTGGATAGGTAGGTTGAGGGTGGATGGAAGGAAGGAAGGAAAGAAAGAAAGTGGAGGGAAGGAAGAGAAGGAAGGAAGGAAGGAAGGAAGGAAGGAAGGAAGGAAGGAAGGAAGGAAGGAAGGAAGGAAGGAAGGAAGGAAGGAAGGAAGGACATGATCCATTTTGTGAAGCCAAGTTAACTTATGATTTTAAGGAATCAAAGTTGAAGAACCCCTGCCTTAATTCAATATACCACTGTCCGGTTCTCTTGTGCACAGTTGGTTTCTGGTAAAATGGCAAATTGGCTTGACCCAAACTCCTATCACAGTCCATCCCTTTTCTCGTGCTCCTAATGGAAACTCTAGTTTGTTGTTTCGGTGGAAAAAACCTGCTAGGTTCAAATTGGCAAGAATGGAAACCAAGCCCTAAATGATTGCTGTGCACTAGTAGTAATACCAACAGCACATAAATGCAACCAGCGATTGTGTCACAAGGCAAAATAAAGGTTGCATTTTGAAGCTTGGGGAAAACACAATCCCCTTTGGAGAATCTTCTGTGTTTTTTTTTTGTTGCTTGCTCGAAATTGGCATAACCCAAGAATGGATCAACTTCTTGGCAAGCCCACAAGCAAGGCTATGGTCCCGTTGTCAATAGAGGAGTGTCATAACAAATTGGGAGGCTGCAATCCCCGCTTAGTTGTGTTGACAAAAGCTTAATTGGCACATGCAACAGATGTTCCACTCGGGATGCGGGGTCTGCAATCCTTCCTTTCCAAGGAGGAAAATCAGATAATAGGAAGCGAGTCTGAGGAGATTCTCTTTGTTTCCCCATTTTA
The DNA here is from genome assembly GCA_023053685.1 of Diadophis punctatus similis. Taxonomy (NCBI): domain Eukaryota; kingdom Metazoa; phylum Chordata; class Lepidosauria; order Squamata; family Dipsadidae; genus Diadophis; species Diadophis punctatus. The sequence goes on along the minus strand of JALIGW010000257.1, from coordinate 33,888 downwards.
TTTTTTCTCTCATTTGGGTCCTGGCTCGAAGTGGATTTTGGGGTTCTGCTGGATGTGGAATGTGAAATAAATAACAGGAATGCCCTTCTCTGTACCTAAAGCATGGAGCGGTTTGATCCCTGCACTTCCTCTGATTAAAGATGAACCAAAAAGGCACCTTCTGGTTCACCTTGATTCCTGGTGACTTTGTCGATTCTGGTTTGTATCATTTCCTTGGCACCAGCATGAAAAGGGTTTGCCATTGTCACTTTTCTGGGTTGTTCTTGCTGACTGTTTATTTATTTTATTTATTTTATTTGTGAGATTTATATACTGCCTCACAGTGCAAGCACTCTCTAAGCGGTTTACACCAGTAAGCAATGTATATTTATATTGGCCCCAACAATCTGGGTCCTCATTTTACCTACCTCAGAAGGATGGAAGGCTGAGTCAACCTTGAGCCGGTGAGATTTGAACTGCTGACCTGCGGATCAGTCAGCTAAAGTGGCCTGCAGTACCTGCCTCTAACCGCTGCGCCACCTCGGCTCCTTTGCTTGTTTAGCTCTATTTAGGATTGTTTTACCCTGCTTTTATTACTTTGTAAGTTACTCAAGGTGGCAAACATACCTAATACTTCTTCCCTACATACCTAATACTTCTTCCCTACAACAACAACCACAACCCTGTGAGGTGAGTTGGGATGAGAGAGAATGACTGGCCCAAAGTTACTCAGCTGGCTTTCGCATGTACAGTAGGACTAGAACTCATGGCCCGATGTCATCGAGCCAGTTTTCATGCTTAAGGCAGGACTAGAACTCCCAGTCTCCTGGTGATTGGCCCGATGTCATCGAGCCAGCTTTATGCCGAAAGTGGGAGTAAAACTCACTGTCTCCCTAGTGATTGGCCCAATGTCATTGGGCCAGCTTTCATGCCTAAGGCGGGACTAGAACTCATGGTCTCCCTAGTGATTGGCCCAATGTCATCGAGCCAGCTTTCATGCCTAAGGCGGGACTAGGACTCCCAGTCACCTGGTGATTGGCCCAATGTCATCGAGCCAGCTTTATGCCGAAGGCGGGACTAGAACTCGCAGTCTCCTGGTGATTGGCTCACAATCACCCAGCTGGCTTTCGTGCCTAAGGTGGGACTAGAACTAATAGGTCCTGGTTTCCAGGCCAGCACCTTAACCACAACACCAAACTGGCTCTCTGTTTGGCCAATATCTCTGTTATTCTTTGATGGTTTCCTATCCAAGTATTAATCAGCTCCTATTTGGCTTACTTTCCAAGCCTGGCTAAGGTTGGACAGGTGTACCACCAATTGAGACATCTATCTCCGTTTACTTGCTCTGTACTCTTGCAGCATATGTCTGTTCTAATGAGGCCCACCTGGGCGCAGCAAGCTTTTGGTTCTTTCTCAAAGATAGGCTTTTCTTAGTAGAAGACAATATTTGTAGCTCAGGGTTGAACTGTGGGGTCCTTGGTGCTCTCTGAGCTTGGTGGTTTCCTTGCAGACATTTCATTACCCAGCTAGGTAATATCATCAGTGCTAGAAGGGAGTGGGGTTTGCTCTCTGATTATATGTTAAGAAACCCAGTGTTTGTCAGAGTGGTCTTGGTGACTTCTTGATTAGACTGTTGTTTGTTATTAGCTTGTTTGTCTACGTTGGTAGTTCCTTAATTAAGGTATTGTTTACTACTTGATTGTTGGTCTAGATTTAATCTTGGTGTTAATCTTTGCTTAGATCAGTGTTTCCCAACCATGGCAACTTGAAGATGTCTGGACTTCAACTCCCAGAATTCCGGCTGGGGAATTCTGGGAGTTGAGGTCCAGACATCTTCAAGTTGTCAAAGTTGGGAAATACTGGCTTAGATAGAGCAAACCCCACTCCTTTCTAGCACTGATGATGTTACCTAGTTGGGTAATGAAATGTCGGCAAGAAAACAACCAAGCTCAAAGGGCACCAAGGATCCCATAGTCGTCATCGTCCTCCTCCTCCTCCTCCTCCTCCTCCTCCTCCTCCTCCTCCTCCTCCTCCTCCTCCTCCTCCTCCTCACCAACTCCACTCCCTTCTAGCCCTGATGATGTTACCTAGTTGGGTAATGAAATGCTGGCAAGAAAACAACCAAGCTCAAAGAGCACCAAGGATCCCACAGTCCTCCTCCTCCTCCTCCTCCTCCTCACCAACTCCACTCCCTTCTAGCTCTGATGATGTTACCTAGTCGGGTAATGAAATGTCTGCAAAAAGACAACCAAGCTCAAATCCAATCCAATCCAAGTAACAAATAAAGGATCTGAATTTTGATCACGGGACCATGGGGGGGATGCTACAAAGGTGGAAAGTGTGAAACATGATCATAAGTCACTTGTTTTCTTGCCGTTGTAACTTTGAACAGTCACTAAATGAATTATTGTTAAGTTGAGGGCTGCCTGGAATGTAAGGCGAAGAGAGCAGCCCAACCGCAGACATTAGACATCCTAGCAGATTTATTTTTAAAACTTTGCATTTGAGGTCTCGATTGTGGTCGGGAAATGGGCCAGCCAGAGACAAGCAAAAACAATAACCTCAATTATCATTCGGACGTGCCAAAATGCAGATTAAGACAGAGCTTCCTAGTTTGTGGAAACATTGTGGACTTCTTATATGCATGAGTAACAGAGTAGCAGATTAACTGAGTTGGATGGGACCTTGTAGGTCATCTAGTCCAACCCCCCCCCGCCCAAGCAGGAGACCCTACAGCATTTCTGACAGATGGCACTCCAGTCTCTTCTTGAAAGCCTCCAGTGATGAAGCTCCCACAACTTCCGAAGGCAACTTCTGTTCCATTGATTGATTACTCTCACTGTCAGAAAATGTCTCCTTTATTTCTAGGTTGAATCTCTCCTTGTTCAGTTTCCATCCATTATTCCTTGTCTGTCCTTCGGGTGCTTTGGAAAATAGCTTGACCCCCTCCTCTCTGTGGCAGCCCCTCATATATTGGAAGACTGCTATCATGTCTCCCCTGGTCCTTCTCTTCTCTTCATTAGACTAGCCATGCCCAGTTCCTGCAACCGTTCTTCATATGCTTTAGCCTCCAGTCCCCTCATCATCCTGGTTGCATGCAAACATGTACCAAAAATAAAAAAGAGTTTGCTAAGTACTCCTGTTGGTGGGAATACAGGAAGGACTGAGCCACGTGGTGCCTGTTTCTGCTTAAACCAGTTTTCTTATGATATTGATGAAGCTTCTCACTCATCCAGGCAAAAGTGTCTGAAGATTGAATCAGGGCAACTGGGCAAATTTTTGGACAAATGTCCTCCGATGACTTTCGTATTAAGCAGATGAAGGGACGCGAGTGCAGTGAGGAGGGAAGGGGGGGCCCGGCAGCCAAATGGCTGTGATCTTACCTGTGCTTCAGCCAGTCTCAGATGAACGAAGGAGCTCCAAAGCATCTTTCTGCTTAGCATTGTAGGAAGCTTGAACCGGAAGCCCTAAAAAGGGCTGTTTTGGTAATAAGGAGTTGAAGAATTTAAGTTTTTAGGAAGAAAGGCCTAATTAGAGAAAAAGTTCAGGAGGGAGTCCTGCCACGACTATCCTTTTGAAGGATCGAGTCAGATCTGGGGACCTCAAGGCAGATCCTAGCAATTATTCAAATAGACTGGCTCGATCCTCAAGATAATTGGTCGAGGACAACCCATCCTGAAGGCTGGTTCCACCCCAGGATGGAGAACGCATTGACTTCCGGCTCTCTTTGGTGCAGTAGAATAAGATAATAACATCAAACTTCAACTTTTTTACTTTTACATAGTAAGATAAACTAGCCATTTCTGTAACAACAAACCTATCTAATCGGTAAAACCCCAAATCAAAAGTTTCATTTTTTCCTCCACCTCGAGCACAAAGCCCAGAAGTGGTTTCCAAGTAGAAACAAAAGTAATACTTGTCCCACCCCCTCTTTATTCAAAGCAGTTAATTTAGCCAACTTTTGCCTGCAAAAGTTGATGGGAGTTAGCAGAGATGGCGATTTTCAGATGGGGTTCTGAAAATTCCTGGCTTCTCGTCATGGGGGGAAGCTTTTCTTTGTAAGAAAACTATGTTTAGTGAGAACTAGCCAGTAAGATCTTCTAGATTATAGAACCGTGAGGGTGAACCTATGGCACGTGTGCCAGAAGTAGCACGCAGAACCATCTCTCCGGGCACGCAAGCCATCACCCGTTGCTCTTCCGGGTTCCGGCGCACTGGCCAGCTAGTCTTCATGCACGCATGCATGCCAGAAACTGGAAGACCAGGTGGCCAGTGCGCATATGTGCGCCAGAAACCGGAAGATTATCTTCCGTTCTCCAACAACTTTTATAGAATATATATTGTAACTGTAACTGGAAAAAAAGATGGGTCGAAAAGCTCAATAAATCGGGTGCCAGCAGGTGTCGCACATTGGCAGTTGTGACGTATGTTTTGAGCGACAAGGAGCTGCAGCAGAGGGATGAAAGCGCCACATGTGGCTCCAGAGCCACAGGTTGCAGACCCCTGCCCTATACTATTCCAGACAATTGGTTTTCCAATCCCTTCTCAAGAACGTCCAGCGATGGAGCGCCCACAACTTCTGGAGGCAAGCCGTTCCACTGGTTAATTGTTCTGTTCCTTGAAAAAAGAAGGGGGTGGAAAAAACAACTTTAAGATCCACTAGGATTCCTTAACAGGAAGAAATCATCTTAAACCAAAACTAGGTCATAATCTGCCGTTTCTTATAAAATTTCCCGATGAGTTTTGTTCGTATTGTAGCAATCCCCACCTCCCCCCTCCAAAAAATATACATACGGAATTGAGCTAATGAAATGTTAATAAAGCTCCCAGGTGAAGATTAAGAGCCTTTGGTGGTGAGCGGTATAATACGTTTTATAAGCACATAAAGCAAATAAGAAATGCAGCTTTCCCTGCAGATGTTTCCGAGTGGATGCTTCAGTCAACACAGATAAACAATAAGCATCTTTCAGAGCTGATATACTTGCTTAGTTAATATGCATAGTCTTACTAGCAGGCTACCCTCCCTTCCCCCAAATCCTTGGAATTCTGAATAAAGGGAAGGTTCATTGAAACCCCTTCCCCAAATTTCTAATATAATAGATCCTTTCAATTGTGTATTTCTTAGCCTTATTGGGACATTTGTCCTCCCTCCCTACAATTTGAAAGTCTTTCTTAAGAGATAAACACGTCTGTCTCTACCTCTCCTTTTACTTCTATTTCTATCTACCAATCCACTTTCTTAGATTCTGTGGGGGCCTTGGTGTTCTCTGAACTGGATTGTTTTCTTGCAGATATTTCGTTACACAAACTACCGTATTTTTCGGAGTATAAGACACATTTTTCCCCTCCTAAAAGAAGCTGAAAATTTGAGTGTGTCTTATACTCCGAATGTAGCCCTGCCCACCCGCCGGCCCCTACCCTACGGCCTCCGCGCATCCTCTTCCTGGCTGCAGAGATTGCCACCGACAATGGCTTGTGTTTTTGGGCTCCGCCGCTCGTTGCGTTTTCAGCCTCCCAACGCTCGACGCGCGGTGCCCAAAATGGCTACCCGGAACAGCTGCTGCCTTCTCTTACCCCTTCCGCGCTGTGCCTGCTTTAGTCACTGGAGCTCCCTCCGACCTTCTGACATGCAAAGTCAACGAGGAAGCCAAACTCACTTAACAACCATATTGCTAACTTAATAACTGAATAGCTATTCACTGAACAACTCTGGCAAGAAAAGTTGTAAAATGGGGCGAAACTCACTTAATAATTATCTTGCCTAGCAGTGGAAATTTTGTCTCAATTGCGGTCGTTAAGTCAAGGGGTACCTGTATTTGAGTGAATCCCTGTGACTGATGATGGAGACACATCCTTGTAGTTCTGGCAACAACATGTAAGGCAGTTGTCATTAGCCTTTTTCCAGAATGCTTTTATGCTTCCAACTTCCTAGTCTAGCCTACAACCCTGGGTTTTCATGTTCGTCTCCCATCCAGGTTTTACTCAATCTGAAACAGGAGTCTCCAACCTTGGCAACTTTAAGACTTGCTGGCTGAGGAATTCTGGGAGTTGAAGTCCACAAGTCTTAAAGTTGCCAAGGTTGGAGACCCCCTGGTCTAAAAGAACAAAAAGTCAGTCGTAAAGAAGACAATTTACAACTACGCCGCCTCTGATCTGATCTAAATGTAGTTCATAAAATCATATATCAAAAAGTCCTTCCTGTCAATGACTACTTCAGCTTCAACTGCAACAATACACGAGCACATAATAGATTCAAACTTAATGTAAACCGCTCCAAACTCGACTGCAGAAAATAACTTTAACCTTAGACTGTCTACAGTAGACCTCTTCCCATTTCTAAGAGGTCTGTAAGGGGCGTGCATAAGCGCACTACTGTGCCTATCATCCCTGTCCTACTGTCCTCTTTTATCGGTACTTTTTACTTATGTTTATACAAACAACTACTATACTGTACATGCTTGACAAAATAAATAAAATAAATAAAAAAATAAAGCCCCAGAAGTCAGGAGAAAAAGCAATGGATGGAAACTAATCAAGGAGAGAAGAAACCTGGAAATAAGGAGAAATTTCCTGACAGTCAGAACTTAGACTTAGAATAACTTTATTGTCACTTTGAATGTACGCTAATCGGCATACGTTAAAATGAAATTTCGTTGCATGCAGCTCTCAAAGGGTCACCACCTCCAATCTACACTACATAAACATGACTAAATAAATAAATACAAAATTATGCCTATATTCACATATATTATATGAACAATTAATCATTGGGTTGGCTTGCCTTCAGAAGTTGTAAATGCTCCAACACTGGAGGCTTTTAAGAAGAGGCTGGACAGCCACTTATCTGAAATGGTATAGAGCCGTGATGGCGAACCTGTGGCACGTGTGCCCGAAGTGGCACACAGAGCCATGTTGCCTGGTATGCGCGGCGTTGCCTGTTCCTCTTTTGGGTTTCTGCCGCACATGTGCGCACAATGATCAGCTGGCCTTCATGCGTGCTGCAGTGATAGAAGCCAGAAGAGCTGGTCTTCTGGTTTCCCGTGTGCGCATGCACGCCGGCCAGCTGATTGTCATGTGCGCCTGCACGCCAGTAATGGGAAGACTACCTGACGGAAACCGGAAGTTCATTTCCCAGCACATGAATCACCGGGCAGCTTCTCTTCCGGGTCGCGGCCCCAACAAGCGCGCGCGGTGCCAAAAAGGTTCACCATCACTGGTATAGAGTCTCCTGCTTGAGCAGGGGGCTGGACTAGAAGACCTCCAAGGTCCCTTCCAACTCTGTTATTTTGTTATTCAGTCCAACTGTGCTTAGCATAGAAAAGTCGACTAAGGACTGTGCATTTATGCGTCGGTCAACAGGAAATTGAAAGAAATCCAAGCAAGTAACTCTATTTTCACCGGAGATATTTCTGACAGAAATATGTTCTTTAGTTTCCCCAAGAAGAGAGATTCTTTTGGTCTAGTTTTGCCTGTTCCCCCACGGCATGAGAAGCCTAAGTGACAAATGTAGTTGGATCTGCTGTGTTGCGCTGCAAAATACAAAGAGCTTGACAATGTTTATTTTAGTTCACCCTGAGAAAGAGATAGAGAAAGAGAGAGAGAGAAGGAGGGGAGATAGATGGATGGGTGTATTTTGGCAGATATCTTTATCTTACGATAATTTTAGGTAATGGTTGGCGTGTCTGTTAAAAACTGAATAAGCTCAATCAAATTAAAGGAGCTTGTCTTTTGGCGAAGCACTATAATTTATGTACAAGAAAGATAACATTACTTCTCTTTCGATAGCTGATCTAAGAGCACTCCTTTCTTTTGGTCAGACGACAGTGCTTAATTTCAAAAACTCTTAAAGATGACTAGCTGATTGTAATAATGCCTTTATATAGTTGCATAGTTTTTTTTTTAAAAAAAATGTGGCTAAGAGTTTTCTGGATGAGGCTTTGTTGTAGAAGGACGATGCAGCCTCCCTTAAAAAGATTTCCTGATTTGTGCCAATCACAGCCCCTGAATTTGGAAATAAGATGCGAAACTTGGCGTGCTTCCAAAGTAGGGGTTGTACAAACATTAACCCAACATCCGGAATGAAAACAATGCCTTCCATAAATTTTGCATGGAACGATATATGGCCCAATGTTAATTTTCAACATGAGATGAAAGTGATAGAAGTTTTGCTGTGAGAAGCATATTCCCAGTTATTGTTCGTTGGCTGTTATTAGCAGAAAGGCACACGATGTACAAAGATCGTCAAACATAGCTTTAGGCCAGATGTGAATTGGTATTGACAAATTTGAACCATAACTGTTAACGTTATTATGGGGGAATGCTGGCAGAAGAAAAGGAAATGTAAAAATCTGGACTTTGCAAGCAAGCTTCTTCGCAATGTCTAGGAAGACAGAGATTTATTTATTTATTTTATTTGTGAGATTTATATACCGCCTCACAGTGCAAGCACTTTCTAAGCGGTTTACACCAGTAAGCAATGTATATTTATATTGCCCCCCCAACAATCTGGGTCCTCATTTTACCTACCTCGGAAGGATGGAAGGCTGAGTCAACCTTGAGTCAGTGAGATTTGAACCACTGACCTGCGGATCGCAGTCAGCTAAAGTGGCCTGCAGTACTGCTCTCTAACCGCTGCGCCACCTCGGCTCGGTTGGTATAGATTGGAATAACTCTGTTAAATGTCTCCATGAATAAACCTTCAAGATGTCCTCCCCCACTTAGTGGACCCATTTGATTCTACAGAAGCAGAGGTACCATTATGCCGAGCCACAATAATTGGAGTTTAAAAAAACATATACAGTAGTTTTGTTTATATTATTGTGCACATAATGTATACACTGACTACTGCAGGTTAGAAAAAAATGTATACATTAAACCAGGCATTGTATATTATACGATTTTCATTCTTTTTTCTCTTTCAAAAAATAGTTATTTAAAATAGTGACGATTAAGATTTAAACTGTTTTAACTGGATGGCTTCAACTACAGAGAAGCCCTCGGCTTACGGCTGCAATTGAGCCCAAAATTTCTGTCGTTAAGTGAGACATTTGTTAAGTGTGTTTTGCCCAGGCGTGAAATCCAGCAGGTTCTGACAGGTTCTGGAGAACCGGGAGCGGAAATTTTGAGTAGTTCAGAGAACTGGCAAATACCACCTCTGGCTGGCCCCAGAGTGGGGTGAGAATGGAGATTTTGCAGTAACCTTCCCCTGGAGTGGGGTGGGGATATCCAATATCTCAGGGGCTGCCACAAAGACAGGGAGTCAAGCTATTATCCAAAGCACCTGAGGGCAGGACAAGAACAAATGGGTGGAAACTAATGAAGGAGAGAAGCAACCTGGAAATAAGGAGAAATTTCCTATCTAGGAGAACAATTAACAAGTGGAACGACTTGCCTCCAACACTGGAGGTTTTTAAGAAGAGACTGGACAACCATTTGTCTGAAATGGTATAGGGTTTCCTGCCTGAGCAGGGGGTTGGAATAGAAGACCTCCAGGGTGACTTCCAACTCTGTTATTCTGTTCTGTTCTGTTTCTTCAAGGTGTTAAATAGCAATAGCAATAGCACTTTTCTTATATACCGCTTCATAGTGCTTTACAGCCCTCTCTAAGCGGTTTACAGAGTTCAGCATATTGCCCCCAACAATCTGGGTCCTCATTTTACCGACCTCGGAAGGATGGAAGGCTGAGTCAACCTTGAGCCTAGTGAGATTTGAACAGCTGAACTGTTGAACTAGCAGTCAGCCTACAATGGCTGCATTTAACCACTGCACCACTTCAGCTCTCTTAAAACTGGGTTGCTGAGAAGGCAAGACCATGCACTGTTGGTCCAAGGGAAATACCCCTCTTCCTCCTCAAGAATCAGAAAAGAATCTGTTTGGAAATGATTGACATTGCCTACAATGTTTAAGCTGACCATGTACCGTATTTTTCAGAGTATAAGACGCACCGGAGTATAAGATGCACCTTAGTTTTTGGGGAGGAAAACAAGGGAAAAGGCCTCTGCCTCCAAGCAATTTGCCAAACAGCAAACAGCACAGATGATATACACTGTTTGCTGTGTATTTCTGTGCATGTGTGCCTGACCCATAGAAATAGCAAAGAATTGGAGAAATGTACATTATGCCAGAAAATTTTCTTAAATGTAGTCACACTAACTCCTCCCAATTATTTAGAATAGATCTACTCCAAGGTAAGTCTGGATTTAACTCTAATACTAAACAGGACACTGTTACATTTCAGACTATACTTGTACAGAGCTGTTAAAATTAATTAAAATTTCTGGAAGTATACATTATTCTCTATTATTTAAAAGAAGATACAATAGCACTGGGCCTCTTCAGAGCAAGCATTTATTTTAAAAAAGCTTCTTTATTTTGTTAAGTTGTCTAGATTTACAGGGATCTCCAACCTTGGCAACTTTAAGACTTGTGGACTTCAACTCCCAGAATTCCACAGCCAGCTTTGTTAGCTTTTCTGGCTGTGGAATTCTGGGAGTTGAAGTCCACAAGTCTTAAAGTTGCCAAGGTTGGAGACCCCTGGCTCTAGAACAATAATAAAGCAGTCTTTATTTATTATTTATTTATTATTTATTATTTGTTCTTCTATGCCGCCCTACTTTAAAAAATAAGTCTAATAATTTGAACATTCTACAGAAACTTATAGTTATTCACTTACTCCCTTGCATCCAGTTCAGCAGAAAATAAAATTCTACGTGTCTCTCCCCCAGCTATTTGCCTCTTTGCAGTTTCAGTTTCAGTTTCATTTTAGCACGTGGCAAATCAGCTGGGGATCGGGAAGCTGCTAAGGACTTGCTTGTCTTAACAGGCTCTTCCCTGTTTGCTGCAAACAGGTAAATTGCTGAAGACAGAGGCCAAAGGGTGGGGGTGGGTGGGTGGGTGGGGCTATATTCGGTGTATAAGACGCATCCAAGTTTTCACCCTATTTTGGGGGGTAAAAAGGTGCATCTTATACTCCAAAAAATACGGTAGTGGAGCAGGGAGAAAAACATCTCATTCCTTGCCTCAGTTTATTCTGAAGTCTGGTTCTATGTCTCAGGTCTTTGGAGATTGAAGCCAGATGGCCTAAAGATAACAGATTTCTTCCGGGTTCCACAGTACCAAGATATGGGCACAGGCCAGGAAGACAGAAATTACATTTATTTCTTAAAGCTTAATGGGCACTGACAGATCTGTCTTACATGCATTTTGTCTAATGCTGCTGAAAAGCTATTTAAGCTAATGACCGCGGTTGCATCCTCTGGTAATAAATTCCATATGTAAATTATGTTACTGTGTAAATTACGCAGGGTTTTCCTTTCTTCTTTCTTGGAACACCCTACTCATCAGTTTTAATCAGTAGTGGGTTCTAAAACCCGTTGCTACCAGTTCGTGCGTGCACTCACACGCGCGCACAATGCTTCTGTGCATGCGCAGAAGCGTCCCAGGCAAGTGGGCGGAGCCTCCCACCACCACTGCTATTAGTTCGCTGAACCGGGCTGAACCGGGAGCAACCCACTGCTGGTTTTAATGGATCGTTCCAAGTTCTAAAGTTTACACTTTCCTGCTCCTGTATGATTATATTTCAGGTAGCTGTGTTTTTGTTTTCGTCAGAGTTGAAAAGCAAACACACAAGGAATTGAATTGAAAAACAAACACACCAGAGAACTGAACGGTTCCTCTTGAATTATATGGTTATAGCATTCAAGGAAGAAATTGGCCAGATGTTTGTTCAGGTAGTCCTTGACTTACCACCACTAGCCCAAAATTTCTGTTACTAAACAAGACAGTTGTTAAGTGAGTTTTGCTCCATTTTACAACCTTTCTTGCCACAGTTGTTAAGTGAATCACTGCAGTTAGTAACATGGTTGTTAAGTGAATCTGGCTTCTCCATTGAACATTGATTGTTCAAAGGGCGCAAAAGGGGATCACATGACCCCGGGGACATTGCAACCGTCATAAATATGAGTCAGTTGACAAGCATCTGAATTTTGACCGTGGGGAGGCTGTAATAGTCGTAAGTGTGAAAAACGGTTGTAAGTCACTTTTTTCAATGCCGTTATAACTTCGGCAGTTACAACGGCATTACAACTTCGGCAGTTACAATGGCATTGTAACTGTTTAGTGACCGTTTAGTGAACGGTCACTAAATGAACTGTTGTAAGTCAAGGTTCCTAAGCTCCATTTTTGGCTGCCACGGCCTCCTGCAACCCTCTGGCAGAAGCACCGCGGGCCGGTCCTTTGCTGTTTCCAGGGCGGCTATGCGGGCCAGATCTAAGTACCCCGTGGGTCAGATCTGGCCCCCGGACCTTGAGTTTGACACCCCTGATTTAAACGCTTGAGCCAAGTCTTGTGGGTTGGTGGCCACAGCAGGTATTTACAGGGGGTCCGTGGCGAAGACAAGGTGGAGAGACACTGTTCTAGTTTATATTCCGCGCAATAATTTGTCTGTCCCTAATTTTCAAGTTTTCCTCTGCGTCTTTCTTCTTCAGACAGACCAGTCTGCTTCCAATGGCTTGCCCCTTCTTCACGTGGCTACAGTTTGTGTGTGCAAACACGTTTTCCCGTAAAACGCGGGTCCCCTGGGAGTTGGGCGGCATATAAATCCATTTAAAATAGATAAATAAATAAATAAAATAAATAAAATAAATACATATATACCAAGAGAAATGTCTTTGCTCTACAAGTGCAGCTCGTATTGTAAAATATGCATCTGCAGTCCACTTTTTTTGTTTTGTTTTTTCTTTTTTTGAGCACTGCAAATGATTGGAGAGACGCAGAATTGGAGGCATTTTACCAGCGTCGTGAAAACGACTGGTTCTCTTCAGTAGGTGGAAATGCACAAAGACCTTAAACACACTGCCTGTCTTTCTTTTTTTCCCTTCCTTCTTCTCTTTTTCCTTCAGCTCAGCTTTTCTTGCTGATTCTGCTGTTATCCTGTTACCTTACAGGTCAGTGGTTACCTACGATTTCTCTCTGTCACTCAGACGCCACTGCCGTAATTTTGAAAGCAAGGTTATAATTTACTTGGTTAACACACTTGAAATGACTTATGGTTTTAGAAGAGGGCTGTAACCAGTCTGAATAGGTTTTTTTTTTTGGTTTTTTTGCAATCGTGGCTTCTGGTTACCAAAGAAGAGTAAGAGAAACATGTAAACTTGGAAGCATTTTGAATATGAGAAAGACTTCTGGAATAAAAAACTAGCTTCTTTCCCAGCTGGGTTGCTTCGAGTATTTAGGTTGGGTTAATCATTTATTCTCTACACTTAAATCTTTGATAAGTTATGCAAGGGAGTGTCTTGTGGAATTCCCTTTCTAAGCAGGTGTGAAGGTTTGGAAGACTAAGCTTGGCTGATCAAGAGACTTCGCTAAGAATGAAGAATGCCACAAGTTTGGCAATGGGATTTTTGCTTTCTCAAAACTTTCCTTTAGGGCGGCTTACAGAATTTCCCGGCTTACAGAATTTCCCGGCTTTCAGAATTTCCTGGCTCTTATTTAGTTCTTCCTTCGGATACCAGGAGCTACAATAAATTAATCTTGCTGATAATTTATCTTGGGTTATAATCAGTTGATATGTTTGTTATGAGACCTCAATGACTGATTCATTTCACACAACAAAAATACATGGGGGCTATTGCGAAGCATAACGGAATAACAGAGTTGGAAGAGACCTTGGAGGTCTTCTAGTCTAACCCCCTTTTCAAGCAGGAAACCCTATAACATTCCAGACAAATGGCTGTTCAGTCTCTTCTTAAAAACCTATAGTGATGGTGCACACATAACTTCTGGAGGCAAATTGTTCCACTGATTAATTTTTCTCACCATCAGGAAATTTCTCCTTAGTTCTAGGTTGCTTCTCTCCTTGATTAGTTTCCATTCCTTAGTTCTTGTCTTGCCTTCAGTACTGGGAATTAATCTTAGCAGATTTATTAAGAGTGCCTTTGTTCTTTGAAACTCAGTTTGTTTCTGATGTGTTTTCAAGCCAAGGGGATGACTTTGACTCGGTCACTGTCTCTTAACTCCCTGCTGGGGAGGATTGCAAAGAGTTTTAGGAAATGAAAATGTTAATGATAAGATCAAAATCTCCCCCAAGTTTTGGAGTACCATCTCAGGTCAGCCACTGTTGGCTGGCTGGGGAATTCTGGAGGTTGAAGTCCACAAGTCTTACAGTTGCCAACTTTGGAGAGTCCTTTTCTAGGCCTACATGGGGTGTTTTTTTCTATTTTTTTTCTTTTCCAAATTTCATTCTTTTTATTAGTTTATAATATGAAATACAAAAGCAAATAATAAGAAAAATAATGGAGGAAAAAGGGAAGGGAAAAGTGTAGAAAAGAAGGGAAAAAGAAAGAAAAGATATTGACGTCTGACTCCCTTTGGTACAGTAGAATAAGATAGTAACATCAAACCTCAACTTTTTTACTTTTACAGAATAGTATAAACTAATCGTTTCTATAACAACAAACGTATCTGACTGGTAAAACCCAAAATCAAAGTTTCATTTTCCCCCCACCTTGAGCAGAAAGTCCAGAAGTGGTTTCCAAATAGAAACAAAATAATTGTGTTTATTTTTCTTTTATCAAAGCAGTTAATGTAGCCATCTCTGCTAACTCCATCAACTTTTGGACCTACATGGGGTTTTGACTTTCCATAAGCAGCCCTTCCTGTTTCAACTCCATTCCGTTCTCACAGATATATGAGGCTTCACTTCTGTGGTATAATATGTAACAGTGATGGTGAACCTTTTTCAGCTCAGGTGCCAAAAGGGTGCACGCGTATGCCCACATCCATAATGCAATGCCCTTCTCCCATGCATGCGCACAACCCCCCTGGGCTGCCCCCCCACATGCGCATAACCCCCCTGGGCTGCCCCCCCGCACATGCGCACAATCCCCTGGGCTGCCCCCCCCCCCGCACATGCGCACAGGCCTCAATGAAGCCTTTGGACTTCCGGAAGGCCCGTTGGGCTGTTTTTCGCTCTCAACAGGGTTCAGGAAAGCCTCCTGAAACCTGGGGATGGCAAAAAAACAGGCCAATGGGCCAACCGGAAGTTCAGAAATGAACCTCCTGTTGGCCCCGTTGGCCCATTTTTCACCATCCTCAGGCTTCAGGAGGCTTTCCTGAAGTCTGGGGAGAGCGAAAACGGCCAAAAAGAAGGCCGAAAATGTGCTGGAGCTGACATAGGGCAACGCCTTGCGTGCCCTCAGATATGGCTCCGTATGCCACCTGTGGCACGTGTACCATAGGTTCGCCATCACTGATATATAATGTAATTATAATATAATTATAATATAATTATAATTATATTATTATAATTAATATAATATAATTATAATTTAGCTGACTGTGATCCGCAGGTCAGCGGTTCAAATCTCACCGGCTCAAGATTGACTCAGCCTTCCATCCTTCCGAGGTAGGTAAAATGAGGACCCAAATTGTTGGGGGCAATATAAATATACATTGCTTACTGGTGTAAACCACTTAGAGAGTGCTTGCACTGTGAGGCGGTATATAAATCTCACAAATAAATAAATAAATAATAATCTGGACTTCTCTTGTTGCTGAAATGTGAATTCTCTCCTTGTGTGTTACTGTTTCTTCGTGTGACAAGTGAGGTGGGCCATTCCGTTCCGCTCAAGATAGCTTCAGAAACCCTTTAAACAGCAGAAAAAATAAAGACATCAGATATGCTGAAAAGATACCAGGTGTAGTGTGTGTGTTTGTTCCTGCTTGCTTGTTACTGTTAAAATCCTATCCTTATTTGAGAGTAAAGTCCACTGAACACAGTTAAGTTTGTCTTCTTAGAAAATCTCAAGTTTGGCCAGTGGGAAAGTCTTTACTTAACACTATGTTTTATTTTTATTTTACTTTTTAAATTAGATTAGTGCAGGCAAACCAAAAGAACATCCACAGAGATCCAGTAATTAAGAGGAACTAAAAGCTCTCTAATTAAAATGTTGTAGGATGGAGGAATGTATAGAACAGTAGAAACAGCCGAACAGACAACAGTTTGCTAAATATTAAGGTCTGAATTCTTGAAGGGTTGCAGATGAATCCGGCACAGAAAAATATTGTATACATCCATATTCAATAGGAATGTGATAGAAATTTGGAACATAAATAATAGGTGTCATAATATTTTAATGGTGTTTTTTTTTTTTTGCTTTTTATAGTTGTGAAGAATTTTCTGCATAATTATGGGCTCCGAAATGTACTGGTTTTTAGAACTTTCTTGGGTCATTGTTTAAAAGTTATAGTGATCGGCTAAGAATATTTATTTGTCCTTCTCCAAATGCCCAGAGGTCACTCGATGAACCGGAATCCTAGAAAAATCAGGACGGGCAAAAGGAAATCTATTTTTATACGAATTGTGATTAAATTTTCCAATTCACAACCAAGAGATGGGTTGCTGGCTACTAGTTTGGCTGGCTCCAAACAGGATTAAACAATCTCGTGGAAGTTATGGCTTAATAAGAGGGGTTCGGTGGCCTAGCGGTTAAGATGTTGAGTTTGTAGGCAGTTTGAGACCCAAGCACTGCAGAATGGGGTGAGCGCTCGTTCCTGGCTACAGCTCCTGCCCACCTAGCAGTTTGAAAGCTTGCAAAGGCGAGTAGATAAATAGGTACCACTGTGATGGCGAACCTATGGCACGGGTGCCACAAGTGGCACGCGGAGCCATATCGGTGGGCACGCGAGCTCAGGTCCGGCGTGCATGTGTGCACCAGCCGGCTGATTTTCGGGCCTTCTGGGCCCACTGGGAGTCAGGAAACAGGCTGTTTCCAGCCTCCAGAGGGGGTGGGGAAGGCCGTTTTCACCCTCCCCAGGCTCCTAGAAAGGCTCTGGAGCCTGGGGAGAGCGAAAAATGGGCGTACCATTGCATGCTGGGAGCAGGGGGGTCATGCGTGCATGTGCGGGGGTGCATGGAATTATGAGTGTGGGCACGCACACACGTGATCCCCCGCATTCCCCTCCCCTTTTGGCATGCGAACCAAAAAAGGTTCATCATCACTGAGGTACCACTTCGGTGGGAAGGAAGGTAATAGCGTTCTGTGCACCTTGGCGTGTAGTCATGCCGGCCACATGACCACGGAAAGGGTCTTCAGACAATGCTGGCTACCTCAGTTAGGAAACGGAAATGAGCACTGCCACAACTCAATTGAACAGGGGAAATCTTTCCCTTGACCTTTTTGTACAGAATATTATAATACACATGTTTTGGCTGAGATGTTTAATACTATTAGCACAGCATGCCTTAACACTTCAGAGTAGTTTTCCCTATAGGGCAGGAGTCTCCAACTTTGGTAACTTTAAGACTTACGGACTTCAACTCCCAGAATTGGAATTAATGTTATCAAGGTTGGCTGGGAATTCTGGGAGTTGGAGTCCACAAGTCTTAACATTA
This sequence comes from Diadophis punctatus similis, assembly GCA_023053685.1. Lineage (NCBI taxonomy): Eukaryota > Metazoa > Chordata > Lepidosauria > Squamata > Dipsadidae > Diadophis > Diadophis punctatus. Next base: position 16,517 of record JALIGW010000257.1, on the reverse strand, counting down.
TCAAGGTTGCCTGGGGAATTCTGGGAGTTGGAGTCCACAAGCCTTAAAGTTACCACGTTTGGCTGGAGAATTCTGGGAGCTGGAGTCCACAAGTCTTAAAGTTATCAAGGTTGGCTGGGGAATTCTGGGAGTTGGAGTCCACAAGTTTTAAAGTTATCAAGGTTGGCTGGGGAATTCTGGGAGTTGGAGTCCACAAGCCTTAAAGTTACCACGTTTGGCTGGAGAATTCTGGGAGCTGGAGTCCACAAGTCTTAAAGTTATCAAGGTTGGCTGGGGAATTCTGGGAGTTGGAGTCCACAAGTTTTAAAGTTATCAAGGTTGGCTGGGGAATTCTGGGAGTTGGAGTCCACAAGCCTTAAAGTTACCACGTTTGGCTGGAGAATTCTGGGAGCTGGAGTCCATAAGTCTTAATGTTATCAAGGTTGGCTGGAGAATTCTGGGAGTTGTAGTCCACACATCTTAAAGTTATTAAGGTCGGAGACTCCCGTATAATGTAGGGTAAAACGTGCACCGTTATCCTTTTAGAGGCTGGTGTGAGCAAAGGTCCTTTCCTGGAAAGGCTCTCTGCATTTATTGCTGCACAGTCCATGTTTTCCGGACCTTTCAAATGCAGCTTGTCGCTTCTGAGTTGATTAAAATCGGTGTCCCTGTGCCTTTCTGATGTTTCCCCTACAAAACCTGGGGTAGGTGAATTACCAGGAAGAATGACAGCTGCAGGCAATAAAGGAGGATAGTAATACAAGGTTCAATGCTGGGCAGAGCATCGTAAATCATAAGGAGAGAGGGAGGTCTTTGTGGTGACAGCTAGCTGAACAGCCGCAAGTAGCTGCTTTCCAGGTAAGAATGATTGCTCGGGCTTCTGGTAAGCTGTTCAAAAACTGCCTCTCCTGCACATCTAGGTGCTGCTCTCCGTTGCAGGAAAAGAGTCAGGGCTTATAATGATGAAGAGAATGGCTATCACGTCTCTGGCTTGATAGGGTGTACCTACAGCGCTGAGGACTTTCCTTTCCACTCCTGGTGCATTTAGCAAGGAGCTTTTCCTCTTGTATCTGCAAACCCCCAGATCCTGTTGGGGAAATTGATGTATAGGAAATGAAGGGAGAAGGGATCTAGGATTGGATTTTGCCTTTCGCTTTCCTGCGGTGGGGAAAAGCTGCCATCTCTTGCAAAAGAGCTTGCTGAAATGAAGATGGTATTGTAACCGCATGGAGGGTTGTACATCAGGACCAACTTTTCAATTAGATGTGGGGTGAAGTGGGGAGAAGGCATACGATTGGCTAGAAAGGTAAACTCTTTAAATGTATATTCTCCTTAAATAGCAATAGCAACAGCAGTTAGACTTACATACCGCTTCACAGTGCTTTACAGCCCTCTCTAAGCAGTTTACAGAGTCAGCCTCTTGCCCCCCAACAATCTGGATCCTCATTTTACTGACCTCAGAAGGATGGAAGCCTGAGGCAATAGCAATAGCAATTAGACTTATATACCGCTTCACAGTGCTTTACAGCCCTCTCTAAGCAGTTTACAGAGTCAGCCTCTTGCCCCCAACAATCTGGGTCTTCATTTTACTGACCTCGGAAGGATGGAAGGAAGAGTCAACCTTGAGACGGTCAGGATCAAACTGCCGAACTGCTGAATTAGCCTGCAATACTGCATTCTAACCACTGCGCCACCACTGGGTTATTCCCTTCCTTCTCTCTTCTTTTTCTGACTTGAGAATGTTGATTGTTGGGTTGGGAACAATGGCTGCTTGAAGAAAGGCAGCGTGAGAGCAGAGAGCAATGTCCGAGCTAAAATGTTCAAAAGGGGTAAGCATACCCTTATCCCTTATATCCTGGGACAGTCCACCTTTGGCAGATAAAGGAAGAACTTACGGCATATGGCCTCCATCTCATTGGGAGCCGTGTGAGCTCAGTGCTAAATACTAAGATTCTACTTTCAGGCAATCTAACTTTTTCTTGTTGTTGTTCTTGTTGTTCAGTCACTAAGTCATGTTCAACTCCCCGTGACCCCATGCCCCCACCCCCAAATTTTGCCCAAATTCACGTTTGTGGTATCGATGAACAGAGGTGGGTTTCACATAATTTACCTACTGGTTTGGCCAGCACCAAAAATGTGAGTGCGCGTGCGAGTGCTCTATACGCTCGCACCCCTTCCGCGCATGTGTGCAGCCTTCCGCGCATGCGCTTTGCTCGCATGCAAGGCTCATCCTCTGCCGTCCCTTCCATTTTTCCCAAAGAGTCCTCTCTTCTCAATAGGTGGCCAAGTACAGGTAGGCCTCGACTTACCACAGCGACCCTTCAAAGTTACAACCGCACTGAAAAAAAGTGACTTATGGCCATTTTTCACATTTAGGACCATTGAGGCCACCTCATGGTCATGTGATTCAGATGCTTGGCAACTGGTCCATACTTATGATGGTTGCTGTCACGTAGTGAATATTGTCAGTTGTATGTCTATGCAGGGTTATCCACCCCTATCTAATATTATGGTACATTCCAATATAGGCAGAACACGTGATATGAGTTTTATGCATGTGTGCATTCCTAAACTACCATTAATTCTCTTCTGCCTTAGCTGTTGACCTGAACGGTCGTGTTTACTTAGCAAAGATGTAATTATTCAGGATTTATTGTTTTTGTACTGAAATAAATATTTTCTATTAGACTACCCTGGGGTCATGTGAAAAGAAAAGTCATAAAACAGGGCAGAACTCACTTAACAAATGTTTCACTTAGCAACAAGACAAGAGTCTTCTCCAAGACCACAGGGTGGATAAAAATCAATGATTTAAAAAACAAAATCGGATTTTTTTAATTTAAATCGGATTTTTTAAATTTAAATCGGATTTTTTTTTATTTTTATCAAGTTTATTTTAATAAAATGCTTTTGGGGTAAACGTCTATCTAAAGATAGTTTTCTATTTAAGATACATTCATAATTTAGTTTACTCAGCATGAAATGGAGCTTAGTTATGTAGCGTGAGGATGTACAGTATATTCTGCTCTTCCGGTTTCCAAGATTTCAGCTGGCAAATTAATCCACGTCTTCTAAAGGAGGATAATTGCATAATGTGTCAGATCTAGAAAGACGTGCTTCTCACTTTAAATAGCAGTCGAAGCTCCTGAAAAGCTCCTGAAAACCAGAGTTGAATAGGAGATTTGAGACTTTTCTAGACTTTTAAAAAAAAGATATATGCATCGTTTGGTCTTCCTGGTGTGTCTGCTTTTCTTCTTCCGCTCATTCTGAAATAAAGGGAAGCTGGGATGAGAATTGATAGGAAGAACAATGTGAACGAGGTAGAGAGAGATAGAAGGAGATCTGTTGGTGTGAGTAAGGAACTATTTCATTTGATTGCTGGATCTAGAGATCCTTTCAGATGGGACAGGAAATGAATCATTTATTTTATTTTATTTATTTTGTCAAACATGTACAAGATAGCAGGAATAGGTATAAACATAAACAAAGGAAGTAAGTACAGATAAATGGGGACAGTAAGACAGGGACAGTAGGCACGCTGGTGCGCTTATGCGCGCCCCCTTTACGGACAACTTAGGAATGGGGTGATGTCCACAGTAGACAGTTTAAGGTTGAAGCTATGGGGGTTTGAGGTTGTAACAACGGAGTCAGGTAGAGCATTCCAGGCGTTGGCCACTCTGTTGCTGAAGCCACCAAGTTGGCTGTGGTGAATTGGCTGTGGCGAGTTGGCCATGATGAGTTGGCCATGGCCAGTTGGCATACTGTCGTAGACCCTTCCCAAGCACCAAGCATCCCAGTTGCTGAGATATCTTGTATCCTCTCAACATTTTGTATGAATTTGCTGAAAAAAAGGCCAGTGGTGTTCAGCTTCTCTATTAAGTAATCCTTAAAAAAAAATCCAGCAAGTCTCTAGTACGGGAAAAATTGGAAAAGATACCAGTGGTTGTACAAAATGTTTTGAACACAAAATGTTTCCATCCCAGAATGCAGACAGAATGACTAGGACACTCTGAGGGTAGGATGGTAAGAGCTGAGTAAGAGTTTCAAGATATTTCCCAATCAAAAGGACACGGATAGAAGAGGATGTTGAATCAGGAATTCTGAGGTCTTGTTGGGGCCAATGTGGAAATCATGGCTTTTCTGCAGTCATAGTTTTCATAGGGTTTGAAGTCTACTGCTGATGAGAAAATACTTTGGGGTATGTAACTCTACAAGCAAGGTGGTGGGTTTCTTTCTTCCCAATGTTTCTTCAGAACCGGAGAACAACACTTTGGCTTCTTTAGATATGATAACCTGTGTAAGGAGCTCTTCTTTACTGCGTTTACAAGAACTACATCTACAAGAATGGTAAATCTGAACAGAATTGAACTATATAATCTTTTTTCTTTTGTAAACACTATAGTACTACAGAATATCAATTTTTCTGTTTCAAAACATTTGAGGAAACTCAGAAAGAAACCTCAAGTTTGGAATTTTTTGCCTTAGGCTTCCTTCCTTCCTTCCTTCCTTCCTTCCTTCCTTCCTTCCTTCCTTCCTTCCTTCCTTCCTTCCTTCCTCATTCTTCCCTCTGCTTTCTTTTTCGTTTGTTCTTTCCTTCTTCCCTCTGCTTTCTTTTCTTTTCTTTTTTCTTTTCTTCCTCTCCTCCCTTTCTCCTTCCCTCTCTTCCTCCTCCCTCCCTTCCTTCCTTGCTCTTACCTCTGTTTTCCTTCCTTCCTTCCTTCCTTCCTTCCTTCCTTCCTTCCTTCTTCTCTTTTTTCTTTCTTTTTACTAGTTTTATCTGTCTCTCCCTCCTTCCTTCCCTCCCCCCTCTTCCCCAATCTTCTTGCTATTTTTGTTGAATATTTTAATTCTTCAGTTGGCCACTGAGAGAATCTGAATTGGGTTGAATATATAATATGCAAATATTCAGGTGTCTTCTGTGACTGTTTGAGTAGTGTTCTCTTTTCTGCCAATTGTTTCCTCCCCCCCAAATATTTTGATTTTCATCCTTCCCTACCACCCTGGAATTGTTAAATAGCTTGAGATATATTGTTGAAGATAAATAATGCTTCATCTTTAAGCAGCTTTCAGATGCACCTGCTTTTCCTGGGGAAGTAGAGAGAAACAGGTTTTGGGTTTTTTTTTTTGCAATTTTGAAAGATGTTTTTAGGAAATTCTGGATTGAACAACCAGGTTTAAAATGAGGAAGCAATTTTTCTGCTCACAAATTGTGCTTTGATGTATGGGCTATGTATGTACATTTGCACATTCTTTTTTTTTAATGCGACTGTCGTACAGCTACTGTAATATAATCGCTGCAATAATGTTTGACTTTGGAAAAAGTTGAAGCCTCACTCAAAAATAAACAGAAATGGCAGAAAGCTTCAACATCATACAGTATATAGACTGTACAGATTATCAGTGGCAAACTTGGATCTACCCTTGAGTACACATTCAACTCTGAACTGCAATCAGCTACTACCTCTTGGAAAATGAACCTTGTAATAGGCATGTTTGCAAACCGTGTTTTTTGTCTTACAAATCAGCCAAGGCTATTATATCAGCCATTCTAAAATAAATACCAGCAATTAATATTAAGGCAACACTTTTATAAGGTTATCTCAGGTTATGAAACAGGGCGCAGGCTTTCAAGGTTTCTGGCAGTCACAATGAAGTTCTAACTGAAGTTAGAACAATTAACCAGTGGAACAGCTTGCCTCCAGAAATTGTGGGTGCTTCTGGAGGGTTTTAAGAAGAGACTGGACAGCCACTTGTCTGAGATGGTGTGGGGTTTTCTGCCTGAGCAGGGGGTTGGACTACAGGACCTCCAAGGTCTCTTCCAACTTTGTTTATTCTATTCTATTCTATTCTATTCTATTCTATTCTATTCTATTCTATTCTATTCTATTCTATTCTATTCTCTTCTTCTTCTTCTTCTTCTTCTTCTTCTTCTTCTTCTTCTTCTTCTTCTTCTTCTTCTTATTCTTATTATTATTATTATTATTATTATTATTATTATTATTATTATTATTATTATTATTATTGGTAGATGTTGCATTCACATCCAGGATTTTGAAGAAAGAGAAGTAACAAGAGGCAATTGTTTCTGCCACTAAGTTAGGTGCTTCTAGGTTGCCTATGAAGTTCTGCCAAAGGATCTTGAGAAAAGACAGATAGAGAAACAGACAGACAGATGGATAATTGTTGATCGGTAGAAAGACAAAGCTGGTCTACTTTGCCACTGAATTTTGGCCGTGTGGTTTTGTGATCTTGAGGGTGCTTATGGCTCTCGGATTGTGGGGTGACCATATCTGCTTTAGAACTAACATTTGGAATAGTAACAATAAGAGCGGCGGTGGCGCAGTGGTGAGAATGCAGTATTGCAGGAGAATGCAGTATTGCACCGCCGCTCTTATTGTTACTATTCCAAATGTTAGTTCTAAAGCAGATATGGTCACCCCACAATCCGAGAGCCTGACCACTGCCAGCAGTTCGATCCAAAACCTGAGGTTGACTCAGCCCTCCATCCTTCTGAGGTCAGTAAAATGAGGACCCAGATTGTTGGAGGCAAAATGCTGACTCTGTAAACCGCTTGAAACTATGAATATACTATGAAACAGTATATAAGTCTATATACTGTATATAGTATACAGTATACAGTATATAAGTATAGCATTATTGTTATAATAAATGCTTAATACAAGTTGAGAGTCTCCAGAATCCTGCTTTCTCAGTCTTGTCGTTAACCCATTGTCTATTGAATTTCCAGCTCTTTTTAAACTCGACTTCGAGCAAACGGGATTGGTTTTTGCCCACCTTTGCTCTGGGAGCTGGAAAGATCTCAAGGTTCCCCTTCAAGATAAACTTCCAAAGGCTACGCATTCTGCAATCAAATAAAGCAACTGTTTCTTTGATTTGGAAATTCAAATGTCAAGGCCTCTCCTCATAGATGCAACCCTGTGGCTCCAGAGCTCATCAGATTCTTTGACTTTCTCCTTCCAAGGTTGGAGATTCAAAAAAATCTTGGCAGGGGAGATAAGAGTATTTCCCCTGATGAACTATTTGTCCTTTTATTCTTTTTTTTTAATGCATTTTTTTTAAAAGGAGGAAGGAAAGGCAGGGACGTCTACTGCTTCCTGCTTAGGTACCAATCTTTGACTGGCTAACTTGTTGGAAATACTGGAGTTTTTGGTTCACTGATATACTTTGCTATTAGATTTTATTTATCCCCTCTAGAGCAGGGGTGTCAAACTCACGTCATCACAGCAGTGTCACGTGATATATCAGGACTTTTTTCCCCTTCGCTAAACCGGGTGTGGGCATGGCCAGTGCGTGACACAACTGGCACACGGTCCAGGAGTTTGACAGCTCTGCCTTATTTGATTGACTTGAGTCATGTGCAAATTATTTTCCTGAAGGTATTTGATTTCATTTTACTGAAAGTATTTTGCTTTAAATCTGAACCTTCCCCTCCCCAGTTCCGGGGGGGGGGGGGGGAGCAGGGCGTGCCAGGAGGAGACTCTATGGCAAGGGGTGGGTTTTCCAGTCAGCTCCACAATTGATAGGGCTTTCGATTAGGACTGGTAGAGGAAAAAGGACGCTGTGCTAGGAGGAGACTCTATGGTGGGGGAACCGGACTTCCGGTCGGCTCCAGAATTGAACGGGGGGCTTCCGGTTAGGACCTTTGTGGCTCTTTGAGGGTTTAAGGTTGCCGACCAGGGGTGGGTTCCTACCGGTGCAGTCCAGTGCGCAGCTCCGCTAGGGACCTGCTAATTGCCCAATTTGCGCGTGCCGGCTCCGGTACTGTCTTCGCCGGTCTGGCGCACGCCGCCATCTTTTTTGGGGAATTTTTCAACGATTTTTTGCTTCCGCGCATGCGCAGGAAGCAAAATCGTGTGAGAGGGCGCGCACGCGTAGCAAGCGAGTGCGCAACATGGCAGCACACCGGTAGCGAGGTAAGTGCAACCCGCCCCTGTTGCCGACCCCTGCAGTAGACCATAATACTAGCAGGTTGTCCTGAGTAGAACCCTGTAAAGCTTATCTGGCAAAGGATGCCAAGAGAATTGGAAGAAGATCATGAAAAGAAAATTTCATGTTTGTGGCTGACATAAGGCCTGTAATTGGAGTCTGAAGTTATTTCTGGGCTTGCAACCTTCGTTTGTGCCTCTGGCTTGTGGCCGCTGGTTGTTGTTACCCCCTCCAAAGACAAGTTGCCTAATTCCCCTGCCTGTCTACTGGATTCTGGCAGCTGCAGCAGAAAATACGCCTTTGCGAGACTCTCCTTGGCAATAACAATTTAATAAAAACCAATCCTGTAATGAAAAGCTTGTTTTCTTTTGCAAGAGACCCCCAGCTTCTTAGAATAGAATGACGGGGTTGGAAGGGACCTTGGAGGTCTTCTAGTCCAATCCCCAACTCAGGCAGGAAATGTTCTACCATTCCAGACAAATGGTTATCTAATCTCTTCTTTAAAACTTCCAGTGTTGGAGCATTTACAACTTCTGGAGGCAAGTTGTTCTACTGATTAATTGTTCTCACTGTCAGGAAATTTCTTCATAGTTCTACTGTAGGTTGCTTCTTTTCTTGACTAGTTTCCATCCGTTGCTTCTTGTCCTACTTTCAGGTGCTTTGGAGAATAGCTTGACTCCCTCTTCTTTGTGGCAACCCCTGAGATATTGGAACTGCTATCATGTCACCCCTAGTCCTTCTTTTCATCAAACTAGAGATTCCCAGTTCCTGCAATACAGTATACCACCTATACTGTAACCGTACATTTGGTTTGTCGTGCCTAAATGTAGAACCTTACTTTTGTCACCATTGAATTTCATTTTGTTAGACAGCACCCAATGTTCAATTCTGTCAAGATCCTTCTGTATCTTAAGCCTATCTTCTGGAATGTTGGCTATTCCTGCCAGCTTTGTATTTGCTCTTGTAGGCTGTTTGGGGGGAAAAAAATAAAATCTAATAGCAAAGTATATCAGTGACCAAAAGAACTCCAGTTCTTGTCTTCCTCTATCTATCTGATGGCTGAACTGGCCTGCAAGATAGGAGCTGCAGTAGAAGAGAATTTAAGTTGAATTGTGGCATCCTTGGTGCTCTGTGGTTGGCTGTTCTTGCAGATGTATCAGGTCCCTGATAATGTTACCTACCGTATTTTTCCAAGTATAAGACGTACCTTCCCCCCCCCCAAAGTGTGGAAATGTTGGTGCGTCTTATACACCGAATACAGCCATTTTTGGCCTCCCAAAGCCCTGCCCCTGCGTCCCCTTTTTGCGAAAAATGGGCCCATTTTTTGCAAAAATGGGGTGCGCAGAGGGTTTGGGAGGCCTGCAGAGTGCTCCTGGGGGCTGGGGGAAGGCAAAAACACCCCTGTTTTTGTGGGAAAATGGGTGAAAATGGGCCTCTTTTTTTGCAAAAACAGGTGTCTTTTTGCCTTCCCCCAGCCCCTAGGAGCACTCTGCAGGCTTCTCAAACCCTCTGCGCGCCCCGTTTTTTTTTTTTTTGCATTTTTTTGCATTTTTGCCTTCCCCCAGCCCCCAGGAGCACTCTGCAGGCTTCCCAACCCTATGAGTGCAAAAAAATGGGGTGCGCAGCGAGTTTGGGAGGCTTGCAGAATGCTCCTGGGGGCTGGGGAGGACAAAAACTTTTTTTTTCTTACTTACCTCTTTGAAACCTTGGTGCGTCTTATTCACTGGTGCATCTTATAGTCCGAAAAATACGGTAGTTCACTACCTAGCAATGAAACATCTGCAAGCCAACATCCCAACTCAGTTGACATCAGGGACTCCAAAGTAGGAGTTTGAAAGTCCTATTTAGAGAAGTTGTGCAGGAAACTTTGGTTAGGATTTTTAGCTGGCTTTTTCTAAAACAAGGCGAGTGTGTTAACTATGTACAGGTAGTCCTCGACTTACGACCACAGTGGAGCCCCAAATTTCCATCCTTAAGTGAGACATTTGTTCAGTGAGTTTTGCCCCATTTTACGACCTTTCTTGCCACAGTTGTTAAGTGGATCACTGCAGTTTGGTAAGTTAGTAAGACTTGGCTTGTCAGAAGGTCGCAAAAGGGGATCACCTGATCAACGGTCGTAAGTATGAACCAGTTGAATTTTGATCCCATGATCATGCTTTCAAAGATCAGAACTGTGAAAAATGAGTTAATACATTAGACTAACATTGGAAGAATCTGGACTCAAAAGAATTAATTAATCATGATTAATCATTTTCTTATAGCCTAATTTAACCAAAATATGAGGTTGAACCAGGAAAGTAGGGGAAAGTGGATACTGTCCTAGATTTCTCCATGCTTCTTATCAGGAAAACTTCCTTCCTTCCTTCCTTCCTTCCTTCCTTCCTTCCTTCCTTCCTTCCTTCCTTCCTTCCTTCCTTCCTTCCTTCCTTCCTGCCAAAGTGACTCGGGGCAGCTTACAAAACAATAAGAACAAATATAAAACAATTAAAACTAACAAGAGTTAAATAATAACTAAAAACCAAGAGCATGAATTGTAGGGAAGTGGTATTTCCTGTATGGAGTATAAGCTTAATAAATAAAAGTAAACATTAACAACAACTACTTGTTGTTTGCCGCCCAGAGTCCCCTGGGAGTTGGGCGGCATAGAAATTCTATTATTAAATTTAATTAAATTAAATTAAACTCAAACAGAAGAAATGTGACTGGAAAGTTGGTGGGTCCTTACACACCAACTTTCTTGACAATCTAGCTTCAGTCCCTTAGAAAAATCTACAACCTTCTTGTGAATCTTGCTATCATGTTATTGCAATTTTCATAAACCTCTTTCACGAGTATTGTACAATGCAGTGGAAAATGTAGAGAAAATGTTTGAAAGCTCCCAATATTTTACAATTGTAATGGTGATAGAAACTGATGGCAAAACAGATATTGAGAGAGAGGGGGGAGGGAGGGAGGGAGGGAGGGAGAGAGAGAGAGAGAGAGAGAGAGAGAGAGAGATGGTTATTTTTTTGCCCTTGTTATTTAAAAATGTGGTTCGTTAAAATGTGGCTCTCTCTCTCTCTCTCTCTCTCTCTCTCTCTCTCTCTCTCTCTCTCTCTCTCTCTCTCTCTCTCTCTCTCTCTCTCTCTCTCTCCTTGTTTTACAAGCAAGATGACCTTGATAGGTATTGACCTGTTTAGTCAATATCCTTGGTATTGTTATAATTGTGGAATTATATCTGTTTGAAGGAAGTTGGGGGCAAGTTATCCCTTTTGATCCTGTAAACTTCAAGGAGAGGAAGCAAACAAAGCCTCCGACACCATCTTCAAATGTCCATGAATGAAGTGGCATAAAAAATAATAATAATTAAGGGTTCACAGAGCACTTTGAGAAGAAGGTTACCTCGATAACAAATTTTGGTTGTGTTACACAAAAGCCTCCCTCAACTGTGGGTGGAAGGGCTTTGTGGACGCCCAGAGCGGATCTTTAAATTGGGCAGCCTCCCTTCTGGAAGATCCTTTGGGTGTTGTTGGAAAAGATTGCAACAGGTCCTTCTGCCCTTTCCACCCTCCCCCCACCCCTGGCAGAATCAGGAGGGTTTGAAATGGATTTCCACCTCTGGAGGTGGGCCTAGCAACAATTCTGATGTCAGTTTCTATGTGAGGAAATAGATGCATTCCCCAGTTCTGCCTGAGGCCTTCTTCCATGGTGAAGGCACAGCCTGTGAGGTCCACCTACCATCTTCAGATTGCAGTATCTTCTTCTCTTCTCTTCTCTTCTCTTCTCTTCTCTTCTCTTCTCTTCTCTTCTCTTCTCTTCTCTTCTCTTCTCTTCTCTTCTCTTCTCTTCTCTTCTCTTCTCTCCTTCTCTTCCCCCTTCCCCCTCCCCCTTCTCTTCTCTTCTCTTCCCCCCTTCCCTCCCCTTCCCTCCCCTTCTCTTCCCCCTTCCCTCCCCTTCCCTCCCCTTCTCTTCTCTCCTCTCTTCCCCCTCCCCCTCCCCCTCCCCTCCCCTTCCCTGTTGGGGTGAGAATAAAATCTCATAGAGGCGATTTAGATCTTTGCTTGGAATTCAGACAGTTAGAAATAAAGCCGAGATTAAAAGTCTAATAGAAAATATTTATTTTGGTACAAAAGCAATAAATCCTGAATAATTACATCTTTGCTAAGAAAAAGCACCACCGTTCTGGTCAAGAGCCAAGTCAAAAGTGATTAATGGTGGATCAGGAATGTGGACATGCGTACAAGATCATATCAGGTGTTCTGCCTGTATTGGAATATACCATAATATTAGAATAGGGGTGCATCACCCTGCATAGACATACAACTGACAATATTCACACCGTGACATTCCCTTCCCTTCCCTTCCCTTCCCTTCCCTTCCCTTCCCTTCTCTTCTCTTCTCCACTCCACTCCACTTCCTTCCCCTTTGTTGTTTACTCATAGTTGACTAGCACTGATGCTTTTTACCTAGTTTGGGTAAAGAAACATCTGCAAGAAAACCAGCAAAGCTCAGAGAGCACCAAGAACCCCTCATTTCAACCCTGAGCTACAAATATCCTCCTTTACTGCTTTCCCTCCCCTCCCCCCTTGTTTTTCCTGTGCTTTGTTTCTTCTCTTCTTATTTGCCTTTCCTTTCCCCCCCCCCTCTGATATTTCAGCAAGGCCATCAGCCAACAGTTTTAAGAGGCCAGAATACTTGTTATCTATGTGTATCCCGCTTATGGGGAAGATCTCCCTGGCCTTAAGGGCAAAGGGAGGAAACTGCCAAGCCTTATCCCGCCTGCTGAGATTCCCGGTGTGGGTGTGTGAATAACTAATGCCATAGTTCCTGAGTTGCTGACCATGTGCTGAGTGCCCCTGATTATCACACCTTTTGGACAATGGAAAGGGTGGAAACCTGCTGTGCTTGAGTGTCCAATCCCATCTCCACCCACTGTTGGAAATGCAACATTTGAACTACTAAACCGGATAATATAATTCACTAGTTCCCCCTCCTCTAGCTCCGATAAGATAACAAAATCATCCAGATTCTCCTAGTATCCTAAAAGTCTTTTCTGTATGCCTATTTTCTCAACTCTGACTTCTGGCATGGCATTCCAAAATTAGGGGAAGTCCCCAAACTGGCTTAGAATCCTTTCTATACTCCAAACCACCATCTCGACTTTAATTATGAACTTATCCTTACTAACTCTCCTTGAAATAGCCATCGCTTGCAAGCATGCAAGGGGTTGGAGGGCAGAGACCAACTCCAGAATGTAGAAACAAGACTTGCAGGGTCAATCTAGGGCAGGGGTCGGCAACCTTAAACACTCAAAGAGCCACAAAGATCCTAACCGGAAGCCCCCCTGTTCAATTCTGGAGCTGACCAGAAATCCGGTTCCCCCACCATAGAGTCTCCTCCTAGCGCAAAGACCTTTTTTCTCTACCAGTCCTAACCGAAAGCCCTATCAAATTGTGGAGCTGACCGGAAAACCCGTCCCTTGCCATAGAGTCTCCTCCTGGCATGCCCTGCTTGCCACCCACCCTAACCGAAAGCTCCTCTCAAAATTGTGGTGCCGACCGGTGACAGGGAGCCACAGCAGAAGGATGAAAGAGCCACATGCGGCTCCAGAGCCGCGGGTTGCTGACCCCTGATCTAGGGGTACCAGCCTGAATAGATTTGTTTAGGACTGAGAAGTTTGATGTTGTAAGAAAACAACAAGGGGACAACATTTCTTTAAAAAAAATGGTTGCAAGGAAAAGAAGTCTATGCAGTTGATATGAGTCCAGACTAACTTTAAGGCAGGGGTTCCGAACCCTTGGTCTGTGGACCAGCACAGGGCCGTGGCATGCCAGCAAGTGGGCCATGCAAACAAGCAAAGCCCCATATGTGAGATGCAGGCAGCACATGGAACCACACCCCCTCCGGTCCTTTCTCCACAGAACCGGTCCCTGGGGGCCTCTGCTTTTAAGGCACAGATGGATATTCAAAGTGGGAAGGAAAGACAATCAGGTGGTCTTCTTCTTCTTCTTCTTCTTCTTCTTCTTCTTCTTCTTCTTCTTCTTCTTCTTCTTCTTCTTCTTTCTTCTTCTTCTTCTTCTTCTTCTTCTTCTTCTTCTTCTCCTCCTCCTCCTCCTCCTCCTCCTCCTCCTCCTCCTCCTCCTCCTCCTCCTCCTTCTCCAAACCAGGTCTCCTCCTTCTCCAAATCAGGTCGTCTCCTTCTCCTTCTCCAAATCAGTCCTCTCCACCTCCTCCTCCTCCTCCTCCTCCTCCTCCTCCTCCTCCTCCTCCTCCCCACAAGACATCTGTTTTGGAGACAAGGCAGCTGATGTGAGCATGGTGCCCAGGACGGGCACACAGCTTATTGAAGTGTTGGGAACATCCTTCTGCAACTCAAGCTTTATTGGACTTGCCCGAGGTGATTGATCAATACCACCATGAAGCTCAAGTCATAATTACTGCTCTTATTGATACTCTGCTTTGCTGCTCCTTGTGCAGAACAAAGAAGAGGCTCTGGAATGGCTCTCTGCCTCAGGAGGTTGAATAAAATCCTTCCATGGTCAGTGGCAATACAGCGGAAAAAAATTTGGGCGTGGGGAAGAGGAGCAGGATGGTTAGCGCTGCTCTGGTCTGGTTTCGAGCTTGCCAGATGCATGGGGCCAACCTGTAGGGAAACAGGACATTGCCTTTCATTGAATTTTGCATCCATGTTGCTCCTTACCTAGATCAATAGATCCAAAATCACAGAAGGACGTTAATTGTAAGTCTTTTTTTCTTTTTTAAAGACTTTAAAAAAAATTCTAAATGAGCTATGCAAAGATTGCCTGCAGTCTTTATTTACCATATTTTTCGGAGTATAAGGCGCACCTTTTTTGCCCCCCAAAAGAGGGTGGAATGTCGGTGCGTCTTATATACTGAATACAGCCATTTTTGGCCTCCCGAAGCCCCGCCCCCGCATCCCATTTTGCGAAAAACGGGACATTTTTTGCAAACATGGGGGCGTTTTTGCCTCTTCCCCCACCCCCTAGGAGTGCTCTGCAGGCTTCCCCAAATCCTCTGCATGCCCTGGTTTTGCAAAAAAAACAAGCGAAAAACGGGCCTTTTTTTGCAAAAACTGGAGTGTTTTTGCCTTCTAATTACCCCATCTAGCATGACTGGAGGAGGAATTCTGGGAGTTGAAGTCCACTAGTCTTAAAGCTGTCAAGTTTGAAGACCCCTGGGTTAGGGGGTTAGGGGTGCAAGGCTCTTCAAACTTGGCAAGTTTAAGGACTTGTGGACTTCAACTCCCATTCCTGAGCTAGCATGCCTGGAGGAGGAATTCTGGGAGTTGAAGTCCACTAGTCTTTAAAGCTGTCAGGTTTAAAGTTTGTAAAAAGTATACATGGTTGTAAAAAGTATTCTGCTACACTGGTATTTTATTAAATAATATATTATTACACCATTTGGTTCAGAATACTTTTTTCCTTGTTTTCCTCCTCTAAAATCTAGGTGCGTCTTATACTCCGAAAAATGCGGTATGTTGGGCTCATTTCAAGCCATCCACTGTCAATCTGTTTGTACTTATCACTCTGTAATAAATCATTATACCGAATTAAGCCCTCTTTAAAAAAAAGGTTTCTGCAATCATTTTTTAAGCACTCCCCTTCGCCCTCTTTGGCTGGGTTTAAGTGCCTGAGCTGCTTCTCGGTAACTCCTATGATATTATACAGGGGTCAAGAGGAAACCATGAGATTTTGGAATAGCATGGGTGCACAGAAGCCCAGTCTGCAATAAAGCAGTTTTTACAAGTTAAATTATATTTTGAAATTTTGTCATTGTGTTGTTTTTTGCTTTTTTTTTTTTGCTTTTATTGTTAAGCAAAAGTTGGCTTGCATTCCAGGAGTATGGTTAATTCTGCTGGCAAGCCTTATTTATCAGCACCGAGGAATTCAACTTTGGAAAATAAACTTCACTTTCCACAGGTCCTTTGTGCTCTCTGAGCTTGGTGGATTTCCTGCAGACGCTTCATTACCAAACCTTCAGTAGGAACAGACGTAGAAATTGAGTGAAGTACAGGCAGCAAAAATCACGTTATGCACAAAAAATGGAAGGATGTTGTGACTCCCACAATGGACGGAGTGGCTGCAAAAGCTGATGGAGTTAGCCAAGCTGGCTACATTGACAGAATAGAATAGAATAGAATAGAATTCTTTATTGGCCAAGTGTGATTGGACATACAAGGAATTTGTCTTTGGTGGCGTATGCTCTCAGTGTACATAAAAGAAAAGATACATTTGTCAAGAATCATGAGGTATAACACTTAATGATTGTCATAGGGTACAAATAAGCAATCAGGAAAACAATATTAATATAAATTGTAAGGATACAAGCAACAAGTTACAGTCATACAGTCATAAGTGGGAGGAGATGGGTGATAGGAACAATTGAGAAGACTAATAGTAGTAGTAATGCAGCCTTAGTGAATAGTTTGACAGTGGTGAGGGAATTATTTGTTTAGCAGAGTGATGGCGTTCCGAAAAAACTGTTCTTGTGTCTAGTTGTTCTGTTGTGCAGTGCTCTATAGCCTCGTTTTGAGGGTTAGGGAGTTGAAATAATTATGTCCAGGATGCGAGGGGTCGGTCCTCAATGGAAGG
>JALIGW010000256.1:0-133360 GCA_023053685.1 Diadophis punctatus similis | reverse complement strand
AGCGAGAATTCGGCTTTCCAGCCCATGGGGAACAGGAATATGTGTTTCTTTTTCATTTCTGAGGTGTTTGTCAAAAGTGATGTTTTTGGGCTGAATTGAGAAATAAGGCGAATGCTGTGTTAGACCTTGGGCTAGCTCTTCAGGGAAGGCTTGGAATCGAAAATCAAGCGAGAATTCGGCTTTCCAGCCCGTGGGGAACAGGAATATGTGTTTCTTTTTCATTTCTGAGGTGTTTGTCAAAAGTGATGTTTTTGGGCTGAATTGAATCCTAAGGCGAATGCTGTGTTAGACTTTGGGCTAGCTTTTCAGGGTAGGCTCGGAATCAAAAATCAAGCGAGAATTCAGCTTTCCAGCCTGTGGGGAACAGGAATATGTGTTTCATTTTCATTTCTGAGGTGTTTGTCAAAAGTGATGTTTTTGGGCTGAATTGAGAAATAAGGCGACTGCTGTGTTAGACCTTGGGCTAGCTCTTCAGGGAAAGGTCGGAATCAAAAATTGAGCGAGAATTCGGCTTTCCAGCCCGTGGGGAACAGGAATATGTGTTTCTTTTTCATTTCTGAGGTGTTTGCCAAAAGTGATGTTTTTGGGCTGAATTGAGAAATAAGGCGAATGCTGTGTTAGACCTTGGGCTAGCTCTTCAGGGAAAGGTCGGAATCAAAAATTGAGCGAGAATTCGGCTTTCCAGCCCATGGGGAACAGGAATATGTGTTTCTTTTTCATTTCTGAGGTGTTTGCCAAAATTGATGTTTTTGGGCTGAATTGAGAAATAAGGCGAATGCTGTGTTAGACCTTGGGCTAGCTCTTCAGGGAAAGGTCGGAATCAAAAATCAAGCGAGAATTTGGCTTTCCAGCCTGTGGGGAACAGGAATATGTGTTTCTTTTTCATTTCTGAGGTGTTTGTCAAAAGTGATGTTTTTGGGCTGAATTGAGAAATAAGGCGAATGCTGTGTTAGATCTTGGGCTAGCTCTTCAGGGAAAGGTCGGAATCAAAAATCAAGCGAGAATTCGGCTTTCCAGCCTGTGCGGAACACGAATATGTGTTTCATTTTCATTTCTGAGGTGTTTGTCAAAAGTCATGTTTTTTGGCTGAATTGAGAATGCTGTGTTAGACCTTGGGCTAGCTCTTCAGGGAAAGGTCGGAATCAAAAATTGAGCGAGAATTCGGCTTTCCAGCCCGTGGGGAACAGGAATATGTGTTTCTTTTTCATTTCTGAGGTGTTTGTCAAAAGTCATGTTTTTTGGCTGAATTGAGAATGCTGTGTTAGACCTTGGGCTAGCTCTTCAGGGAAAGGTCGGAATCAAAAATTGAGCGAGAATTCGGCTTTCCAGCCCGTGGGGAACAGGAATATGTGTTTCTTTTTCATTTCTGAGGTGTTTGTCAAAAGTGATGTTTTGGGGCTGAATTGAGAAATAAGGCGAATGCTGTGTTAGACCTTGCGCTAGCTCTTCAGGGAAAGGTCAGAATCAATAATCAAGCGAGAATTCGGCTTTCCAGCCCATGGGGAACAGGAATATGTGTTTCTTTTTCATTTCTGAGGTGTTTGTCAATAGTGATGTTTTTGGGCTGAATTGAATCCTAAGGCGAATGCTGTGTTAGACTTTGGGCTAGCTTTTCAGGGTAGGCTCGGAATCAAAAATCAAGCGAGAATTCAGCTTTCCAGCCTGTGGGGAACAGGAATATGTGTTTCATTTTCATTTCTGAGGTGTTTGTCAAAAGTGATGTTTTTGGGCTGAATTGAGAAATAAGGCGAATGCTGTGTTAGACCTTGGGCTAGCTCTTCAGGGAAAGGTCGGAATCAAAAATTGAGCGAGAATTCAGCTTTCCAGCCCGTGGGGAACAGGAATATGTGTTTCTTTTTCATTTCTGAGGTGTTTGTCAAAAGTGATGTTTTTGTGCTGAATTGAGAAATAAGGCGAATGCTGTGTTAGACCTTGGGCTAGCTCTTCAGGGAAGGCTTGGAATCGAAAATCAAGCGAGAATTCGGCTTTCCAGCCTGTGGGGAACAGGAATATGTGTTTCTTTTTCATTTCTGAGGTGTTTGTCAAAAGTGATGTTTCTGGGCTGAATTGAATCCTAAGGCGAATGCTGTGTTAGACTTTGGGCTAGCTTTTCAGGGTAGGCTCGGAATCAAAAATCAAGCGAGAATTCAGCTTTCCAGCCTGTGGGGAACAG
Source organism: Diadophis punctatus similis (assembly GCA_023053685.1). Lineage (NCBI taxonomy): Eukaryota > Metazoa > Chordata > Lepidosauria > Squamata > Dipsadidae > Diadophis > Diadophis punctatus. The sequence continues at coordinate 131,187 of JALIGW010000256.1, read as the reverse complement.
GAATATGTGTTTCATTTTCATTTCTGAGGTGTTTGTCAAAAGTGATGTTTTTGGGCTGAATTGAGAAATAAGGCGAATGCTGTGTTAGACCTTGGGCTAGCTCTTCAGGGAAAGGTCGGAATCAAAAATTGAGCGAGAATTCAGCTTTCCAGCCCGTGGGGAACAGGAATATGTGTTTCTTTTTCATTTCTGAGGTGTTTGTCAAAAGTGATGTTTTTGTGCTGAATTGAGAAATAAGGCGAATGCTGTGTTAGACCTTGGGCTAGCTCTTCAGGGAAGGCTTGGAATCGAAAATCAAGCGAGAATTCGGCTTTCCAGCCTGTGGGGAACAGGAATATGTGTTTCTTTTTCATTTCTGAGGTGTTTGTCAAAAGTGATGTTTTTGGGCTGAATTGAATCCTAAGGCGAATGCTGTGTTAGACTTTGGGCTAGCTTTTCAGGGTAGGCTCGGAATCAAAAATCAAGCGAGAATTCAGCTTTCCAGCCTGTGGGGAACAGGAATATGTGTTTCATTTTCATTTCTGAGGTGTTTGTCAAAAGTGATGTTTTTTGGGCTGAATTGAGAAATAAGGCGACTGCTGTGTTAGACCTTGGGCTAGCTCTTCAGGGAAAGGTCGGAATCAAAAATTGAGCGAGAATTCGGCTTTCCAGCCCGTGGGGAACAGGAATATGTGTTTCTTTTTCATTTCTGAGGTGTTTGCCAAAAGTGATGTTTTTGGGCTGAATTGAGAAATAAGGCGAATGCTGTGTTAGACCTTGGGCTAGGTCTTCAGGGAAAGGTCGGAATCAAAAATCAAGCGAGAATTCGGCTTTCCAGCCTGTGGGGAACAGGAATATGTGTTTCTTTTTCATTTCTGAGGTGTTTGTCAAAAGTGATGTTTTTGGGCTGAATTGAGAAATAAGGCGAATGCTGTGTTAGACCTTGGGCTAGCTCTTCAGGGAAAGGTCGGAATCAAAAATCAAGCGAGAATTCGGCTTTCCAGCCTGTGCGGAACACGAATATGTGTTTCATTTTCATTTCTGAGGTGTTTGTCAAAAGTCATGTTTTTTGGCTGAATTGAGAATGCTGTGTTAGACCTTGGGCTAGCTCTTCAGGGAAAGGTCGGAATCAAAAATTGAGCGAGAATTCGGCTTTCCAGCCCGTGGGGAACAGGAATATGTGTTTCTTTTTCATTTCTGAGGTGTTTGCCAAAAGTGATGTTTTTGGGCTGAATTGAGAAATAAGGCGAATGCTGTGTTAGACCTAGGGCTAGGTCTTCAGGGAAAGGTCGAAATCAAAAATCAAGCGAGAATTCGGCTTTCCAGCCTGTGGGGAACAGGAATATGTGTTTCTTTTTCATTTCTGAGGTGTTTGTCAAAAGTGATGTTTTTGGGCTGAATTGAGAAATAAGGCGAATGCTGTGTTAGACCTTGGGCTAGCTCTTCAGGGAAAGGTCGGAATCAAAAATCAAGCGAGAATTCGGCTTTCCAGCCTGTGCGGAACACGAATATGTGTTTCATTTTCATTTCTGAGGTGTTTGTCAAAAGTCATGTTTTTTGGCTGAATTGAGAATGCTGTGTTAGATCTTGGGCTAGCTCTTCAGGGAAAGGTCGGAATCAAAAATTGAGCGAGAATTCGGCTTTCCAGCCCGTGGGGAACAGGAATATGTGTTTCTTTTTCATTTCTGAGGTGTTTGCCAAAAGTGATGTTTTTGGGCTGAATTGAGAAATAAGGCGAATGCTGTGTTAGACCTTGGGCTAGGTCTTCAGGGAAAGGTCGGAATCAAAAATCAAGCGAGAATTCAGCTTTCCAGCCTGTGGGGAACAGGAATATGTGTTTCATTTTCATTTCTGAGGTGTTTGTCAAAAGTGATGTTTTTGGGCTGAATTGAGAAATAAGGCGACTGCTGTGTTAGACCTTGGGCTAGCTCTTCAGGGAAAGGTCGGAATCAAAAATTGAGCGAGAATTCGGCTTTCCAGCCCGTGGGGAACAGGAATATGTGTTTCTTTTTCATTTCTGAGGTGTTTGCCAAAAGTGATGTTTTTGGGCTGAATTGAGAAATAAGGCGAATGCTGTGTTAGACCTTGGGCTAGGTCTTCAGAGAAAGGTCGGAATCAAAAATCAAGCGAGAATTCGGCTTTCCAGCCTGTGGGGAACAGGAATATGTGTTTCTTTTTCATTTCTGAGGTGTTTGTCAATAGTGATGTTTTTGGGCTGAATTGAGAAATAAGGCGAATGCTGTGTTAGACCTTGGGCTAGCTCTTCAGGGAAAGGTCGGAATCAAAAATCAAGCGAGAATTCGGCTTTCCAGCCTGTGCGGAACACGAATATGTGTTTCATTTTCATTTCTGAGGTGTTTGTCAAAAGTCATGTTTTTTGGCTGAATTGAGAATGCTGTGTTAGACCTTGGGCTAGCTCTTCAGGGAAAGGTCGGAATCAAAAATTGAGCGAGAATTCGGCTTTCCAGCCCGTGGGGAACAGGAATATGTGTTTCTTTTTCATTTCTGAGGTGTTTGTCAAAAGTGATGTTTTTGGGCTGAATTGAGAAATAAGGCGAATGCTGTGTTAGACCTTGGGCTAGGTCTTCAGGGAAAGGTCGGAATCAAAAATCAAGCGAGAATTCGGCTTTCCAGCCTGTGGGGAACAGGAATATGTGTTTCTTTTTCATTTCTGAGGTGTTTGTCAAAAGTGATGTTTTTGGGCTGAATTGAGAAATAAGGCGAATGCTGTGTTAGATCTTGGGCTAGCTCTTCAGGGAAAGGTCGGAATCAAAAATCAAGCGAGAATTCGGCTTTCCAGCCTGTGCGGAACACGAATATGTGTTTCATTTTCATTTCTGAGGTGTTTGTCAAAAGTCATGTTTTTTGGCTGAATTGAGAATGCTGTGTTAGATCTTGGGCTAGCTCTTCAGGGAAAGGTCGGAATCAAAAATTGAGCGAGAATTCGGCTTTCCAGCCCGTGGGGAACAGGAATATGTGTTTCTTTTTCATTTCTGAGGTGTTTGCCAAAAGTGATGTTTTTGGGCTGAATTGAGAAATAAGGCGAATGCTGTGTTAGACCTTGGGCTAGGTCTTCAGGGAAAGGTCGGAATCAAAAATCAAGCGAGAATTCGGCTTTCCAGCCTGTGGGGAACAGGAATATGTGTTTCTTTTTCATTTCTGAGGTGTTTGTCAAAAGTGATGTTTTTGGGCTGAATTGAGAAATAAGGCGAATGCTGTGTTAGACTTTGGGCTAGCTTTTCAGGGTAGGCTCGGAATCAAAAATCAAGCGAGAATTCAGCTTTCCAGCCTGTGGGGAACAGGAATATGTGTTTCATTTTCATTTCTGAGGTGTTTGTCAAAAGTGATGTTTTTGGGCTGAATTGAGAAATAAGGCGACTGCTGTGTTAGACCTTGGGCTAGCTCTTCAGGGAAAGGTCGGAATCAAAAATTGAGCGAGAATTCGGCTTTCCAGCCCGTGGGGAACAGGAATATGTGTTTCTTTTTCATTTCTGAGGTGTTTGCCAAAAGTGATGTTTTTGGGCTGAATTGAGAAATAAGGCGAATGCTGTGTTAGACCTTGGGCTAGGTCTTCAGGGAAAGGTCGGAATCAAAAATCAAGCGAGAATTCAGCTTTCCAGCCTGTGGGGAACAGGAATATGTGTTTCTTTTTCATTTCTGAGGTGTTTGTCAATAGTGATGTTTTTGGGCTGAATTGAGAAATAAGGCGAATGCTGTGTTAGACCTTGGGCTAGCTCTTCAGGGAAAGGTCGGAATCAAAAATCAAGCGAGAATTCGGCTTTCCAGCCTGTGCGGAACACGAATATGTGTTTCATTTTCATTTCTGAGGTGTTTGTCAAAAGTCATGTTTTTTGGCTGAATTGAGAATGCTGTGTTAGACCTTGGGCTAGCTCTTCAGGGAAAGGTCGGAATCAAAAATTGAGCGAGAATTCGGCTTTCCAGCCCGTGGGGAACAGGAATATGTGTTTCTTTTTCATTTCTGAGGTGTTTGCCAAAAGTGATGTTTTTGGGCTGAATTGAGAAATAAGGCGAATGCTGTGTTAGACCTTGGGCTAGGTCTTCAGGGAAAGGTCGGAATCAAAAATCAAGCGAGAATTCGGCTTTCCAGCCTGTGGGGAACAGGAATATGTGTTTCTTTTTCATTTCTGAGGTGTTTGTCAAAAGTGATGTTTTTGGGCTGAATTGAGAAATAAGGCGAATGCTGTGTTAGACCTTGGGCTAGCTCTTCAGGGAAAGGTCGGAATCAAAAATCAAGCGAGAATTCGGCTTTCCAGCCTGTGCGGAACACGAATATGTGTTTCATTTTCATTTCTGAGGTGTTTGTCAAAAGTCATGTTTTTTGGCTGAATTGAGAATGCTGTGTTAGACCTTGGGCTAGCTCTTCAGGGAAAGGTCGGAATCAAAAATTGAGCGAGAATTCGGCTTTCCAGCCCGTGGGGAACAGGAATATGTGTTTCTTTTTCATTTCTGAGGTGTTTGTCAAAAGTGATGTTTTTGGGCTGAATTGAGAAATAAGGCGAATGCTGTGTTAGACCTTGCGCTAGCTCTTCAGGGAAAGGTCAGAATCAATAATCAAGGGAGAATTCGGCTTTCCAGCCCATGGGGAACAGGAATATGTGTTTCTTTTTCATTTCTGAGGTGTTTGTCAATAGTGATGTTTTTGGGCTGAATTGAGAAATAAGGCGAATGCTGTGTTAGACCTTGGGCTAGGTCTTCAGGGAAAGGTCGGAATCAAAAATCAAGTGAGAATTCGGCTTTCCAGCCTGTGGGGAACAGGAATATGTGTTTCTTTTTCATTTCTGAGGTGTTTGTCAAAAGTGATGTTTTTGGGCTGAATTGAGAAATAAGGCGAATGCTGTTTTAGACCTTGGGCTATCTCTTCAGGGAAAGGTCGGAATCAAAAATCAAGTGAGAATTCGGCTTTCCAGCCTGTGCGGAACACGAATATGTGTTTCATTTTCATTTCTGAGGTGTTTGTCAAAAGTCATGTTTTTTGGCTGAATTGAGAATGCTGTGTTAGACCTTGGGCTAGCTCTTCAGGGAAAGGTCGGAATCAAAAATTGAGCGAGAATTCGGCTTTCCAGCCCGTGGGGAACAGGAATATGTGTTTCTTTTTCATTTCTGAGGTGTTTGTCAAAAGTCATGTTTTTTGGCTGAATTGAGAATGCTGTGTTAGACCTTGGGCTAGCTCTTCAGGGAAAGGTCGGAATCAAAAATTGAGCGAGAATTCGGCTTTCCAGCCCGTGGGGAACAGGAATATGTGTTTCTTTTTCATTTCTGAGGTGTTTGTCAAAAGTGATGTTTTGGGGCTGAATTGAGAAATAAGGCGAATGCTGTGTTAGACCTTGCGCTAGCTCTTCAGGGAAAGGTCAGAATCAATAATCAAGCGAGAATTCGGCTTTCCAGCCCATGGGGAACAGGAATATGTGTTTCTTTTTCATTTCTGAGGTGTTTGTCAATAGTGATGTTTTTGGGCTGAATTGAATCCTAAGGCGAATGCTGTGTTAGACTTTGGGCTAGCTTTTCAGGGTAGGCTCGGAATCAAAAATCAAGCGAGAATTCAGCTTTCCAGCCTGTGGGGAACAGGAATATGTGTTTCATTTTCATTTCTGAGGTGTTTGTCAAAAGTGATGTTTTTGGGCTGAATTGAGAAATAAGGCGAATGCTGTGTTAGACCTTGGGCTAGCTCTTCAGGGAAAGGTCGGAATCAAAAATTGAGCGAGAATTCAGCTTTCCAGCCCGTGGGGAACAGGAATATGTGTTTCTTTTTCATTTCTGAGGTGTTTGTCAAAAGTGATGTTTTTGTGCTGAATTGAGAAATAAGGCGAATGCTGTGTTAGACCTTGGGCTAGCTCTTCAGGGAAGGCTTGGAATCGAAAATCAAGCGAGAATTTGGCTTTCCAGCCTGTGGGGAACAGGAATATGTGTTTCTTTTTCATTTCTGAGGTGTTTGTCAAAAGTGATGTTTTTGGGCTGAATTGAATCCTAAGGCGAATGCTGTGTTAGACTTTGGGCTAGCTTTTCAGGGTAGGCTCGGAATCAAAAATCAAGCGAGAATTCAGCTTTCCAGCCTGTGGGGAACAGGAATATGTGTTTCATTTTCATTTCTGAGGTGTTTGTCAAAAGTGATGTTTTTGGGCTGAATTGAGAAATAAGGCGACTGCTGTGTTAGACCTTGGGCTAGCTCTTCAGGGAAAGGTCGGAATCAAAAATTGAGCGAGAATTCGGCTTTCCAGCCCGTGGGGAACAGGAATATGTGTTTCTTTTTCATTTCTGAGGTGTTTGCCAAAAGTGATGTTTTTGGGCTGAATTGAGAAATAAGGCGAATGCTGTGTTAGACCTTGGGCTAGGTCTTCAGGGAAAGGTCGGAATCAAAAATCAAGCGAGAATTCGGCTTTCCAGCCTGTGGGGAACAGGAATATGTGTTTCTTTTTCATTTCTGAGGTGTTTGTCAAAAGTGATGTTTTTGGGCTGAATTGAGAAATAAGGCGAATGCTGTGTTAGACCTTGGGCTAGCTCTTCAGGGAAAGGTCGGAATCAAAAATCAAGCGAGAATTCGGCTTTCCAGCCTGTGCGGAACACGAATATGTGTTTCATTTTCATTTCTGAGGTGTTTGTCAAAAGTCATGTTTTTTGGCTGAATTGAGAATGCTGTGTTAGACCTTGGGCTAGCTCTTCAGGGAAAGGTCGGAATCAAAAATTGAGCGAGAATTCGGCTTTCCAGCCCGTGGGGAACAGGAATATGTGTTTCTTTTTCATTTCTGAGGTGTTTGCCAAAAGTGATGTTTTTGGGCTGAATTGAGAAATAAGGCGAATGCTGTGTTAGACCTTGGGCTAGGTCTTCAGGGAAAGGTCGGAATCAAAAATCAAGCGAGAATTCGGCTTTCCAGCCTGTGGGGAACAGGAATATGTGTTTCTTTTTCATTTCTGAGGTGTTTGTCAAAAGTGATGTTTTTGGGCTGAATTGAGAAATAAGGCGAATGCTGTGTTAGACCTTGGGCTAGCTCTTCAGGGAAAGGTCGGAATCAAAAATCAAGCGAGAATTCGGCTTTCCAGCCTGTGCGGAACACGAATATGTGTTTCATTTTCATTTCTGAGGTGTTTGTCAAAAGTCATGTTTTTTGGCTGAATTGAGAATGCTGTGTTAGATCTTGGGCTAGCTCTTCAGGGAAAGGTCGGAATCAAAAATTGAGCGAGAATTCGGCTTTCCAGCCCGTGGGGAACAGGAATATGTGTTTCTTTTTCATTTCTGAGGTGTTTGCCAAAAGTGATGTTTTTGGGCTGAATTGAGAAATAAGGCGAATGCTGTGTTAGACCTTGGGCTAGGTCTTCAGGGAAAGGTCGGAATCAAAAATCAAGCGAGAATTCGGCTTTCCAGCCTGTGGGGAACAGGAATATGTGTTTCTTTTTCATTTCTGAGGTGTTTGTCAAAAGTGATGTTTTTGGGCTGAATTGAGAAATAAGGCGAATGCTGTGTTAGACTTTGGGCTAGCTTTTCAGGGTAGGCTCGGAATCAAAAATCAAGCGAGAATTCAGCTTTCCAGCCTGTGGAGAACAGGAATATGTGTTTCATTTTCATTTCTGAGGTGTTTGTCAAAAGTGATGTTTTTGGGCTGAATTGAGAAATAAGGCGACTGCTGTGTTAGACCTTGGGCTAGCTCTTCAGGGAAAGGTCGGAATCAAAAATTGAGCGAGAATTCGGCTTTCCAGCCCGTGGGGAACAGGAATATGTGTTTCTTTTTCATTTCTGAGGTGTTTGCCAAAAGTGATGTTTTTGGGCTGAATTGAGAAATAAGGCGAATGCTGTGTTAGACCTTGGGCTAGGTCTTCAGGGAAAGGTCGGAATCAAAAATCAAGCGAGAATTCGGCTTTCCAGCCTGTGGGGAACAGGAATATGTGTTTCTTTTTCATTTCTGAGGTGTTTGTCAATAGTGATGTTTTTGGGCTGAATTGAGAAATAAGGCGAATGCTGTGTTAGACCTTGGGCTAGCTCTTCAGGGAAAGGTCGGAATCAAAAATCAAGCGAGAATTCGGCTTTCCAGCCTGTGCGGAACACGAATATGTGTTTCATTTTCATTTCTGAGGTGTTTGTCAAAAGTCATGTTTTTTGGCTGAATTGAGAATGCTGTGTTAGACCTTGGGCTAGCTCTTCAGGGAAAGGTCGGAATCAAAAATTGAGCGAGAATTCGGCTTTCCAGCCCGTGGGGAACAGGAATATGTGTTTCTTTTTCATTTCTGAGGTGTTTGCCAAAAGTGATGTTTTTGGGCTGAATTGAGAAATAAGGCGAATGCTGTGTTAGACCTTGGGCTAGGTCTTCAGGGAAAGGTCGGAATCAAAAATCAAGCGAGAATTCGGCTTTCCAGCCTGTGGGGAACAGGAATATGTGTTTCTTTTTCATTTCTGAGGTGTTTGTCAAAAGTGATGTTTTTGGGCTGAATTGAGAAATAAGGCGAATGCTGTGTTAGACCTTGGGCTAGCTCTTCAGGGAAAGGTCGGAATCAAAAATCAAGCGAGAATTCGGCTTTCCAGCCTGTGCGGAACACGAATATGTGTTTCATTTTCATTTCTGAGGTGTTTGTCAAAAGTCATGTTTTTTGGCTGAATTGAGAATCCTGTGTTAGACCTTGGGCTAGCTCTTCAGGGAAAGGTCGGAATCAAAAATTGAGCGAGAATTCGGCTTTCCAGCCCGTGGGGAACAGGAATATGTGTTTCTTTTTCATTTCTGAGGTGTTTGTCAAAAGTGATGTTTTTGGGCTGAATTGAGAAATAAGGCGAATGCTGTGTTAGACCTTGCGCTAGCTCTTCAGGGAAAGGTCAGAATCAATAATCAAGGGAGAATTCGGCTTTCCAGCCCATGGGGAACAGGAATATGTGTTTCTTTTTCATTTCTGAGGTGTTTGTCAATAGTGATGTTTTTGGGCTGAATTGAGAAATAAGGCGAATGCTGTGTTAGACCTTGGGCTAGGTCTTCAGGGAAAGGTCGGAATCAAAAATCAAGTGAGAATTCGGCTTTCCAGCCTGTGGGGAACAGGAATATGTGTTTCTTTTTCATTTCTGAGGTGTTTGTCAAAAGTGATGTTTTTGGGCTGAATTGAGAAATAAGGCGAATGCTGTGTTAGACCTTGGGCTAGGTCTTCAGGGAAAGGTCGGAATCAAAAATCAAGTGAGAATTCGGCTTTCCAGCCTGTGCGGAACACGAATATGTGTTTCATTTTCATTTCTGAGGTGTTTGTCAAAAGTCATGTTTTTTGGCTGTATTGAGAATGCTGTGTTAGACCTTGGGCTAGCTCTTCAGGGAAAGGTCGGAATCAAAAATTGAGCGAGAATTCGGCTTTCCAGCCCGTGGGGAACAGGAATATGTGTTTCTTTTTCATTTCTGAGGTGTTTGTCAAAAGTGATGTTTTTGGGCTGAATTGAATCCTAAGGCGAATGCTGTGTTAGACTTTGGGCTAGCTTTTCAGGGTAGGCTCGGAATCAAAAATCAAGCGAGAATTCAGCTTTCCAGCCCGTGGGGAACAGGAATATGTGTTTCATTTTCATTTCTGAGGTGTTTGTCAAAAGTGATGTTTTTGGGCCGAATTGAGAAATAAGGCGAATGCTGTGTTAGACCTTGGGCTAGCTCTTCAGGGAAAGGTCAGAATCAAAAATTGAGCGAGAATTCGGCTTTCCAGCCCATGGGGAACAGGAATATGTGTTTCTTTTTCATTTCTGAGGTGTTTGTCAAAAGTGATGTTTTTGGGCTGAATTGAATCCTAAGGCGAATGCTGTGTTAGACTTTGGGCTAGCTTTTCAGGGTAGGCTCGGAATCAAAAATCAAGCGAGAATTCAGCTTTCCATCCTGTGGGGAACAGGAATATGTGTTTCATTTTCATTTCTGAGGTGTCAAAAGTGATGTTTTTGGCTGTATTGAGTCCTAAGGCGAATGCTGTGTTAGACCTTGGGCTAGCTCTTCAGGGAAGGCTTGGAATCGAAAATCAAGCGAGAATTCGGCTTTCCAGCCCGTGGGGAACAGGAATATGTGTTTCTTTTTCATTTCTGAGGTGTTTGTCAAAAGTGATGTTTTTGGGCTGAATTGAATCCTAAGGCGAATGCTGTGTTAGACTTTGGGCTAGCTTTTCAGGGTAGGCTCGGAATCAAAAATCAAGCGAGAATTCAGCTTTCCAGCCCGTGGGGAACAGGAATATGTGTTTCATTTTCATTTCTGAGGTGTTTGTCAAAAGTGATGTTTTTGGGCCGAATTGAGAAATAAGGCGAATGCTGTGTTAGACCTTGGGCTAGCTCTTCAGGGAAAGGTCAGAATCAAAAATTGAGCGAGAATTCGGCTTTCCAGCCCATGGGGAACAGGAATATGTGTTTCTTTTTCATTTCTGAGGTGTTTGTCAAAAGTGATGTTTTTGGGCTGAATTGAATCCTAAGGCGAATGCTGTGTTAGACTTTGGGCTAGCTTTTCAGGGTAGGCTCGGAATCAAAAATCAAGCGAGAATTCAGCTTTCCATCCTGTGGGGAACAGGAATATGTGTTTCATTTTCATTTCTGAGGTGTCAAAAGTGATGTTTTTGGCTGTATTGAGTCCTAAGGCGAATGCTGTGTTAGACCTTGGGCTAGCTCTTCAGGGAAGGCTTGGAATCGAAAATCAAGCGAGAATTCGGCTTTCCAGCCCGTGGGGAACAGGAATATGTGTTTCTTTTTCATTTCTGAGGTGTTTGTCAAAAGTGATGTTTTTGGGCTGAATTGAATCCTAAGGCGAATGCTGTGTTAGACTTTGGGCTAGCTTTTCAGGGTAGGCTCGAAATCAAAAATCAAGCGAGAATTCAGCTTTCCAGCCTGTGGGGAACAGGAATATGTGTTTCATTTTCATTTCTGAGGTGTTTGTCAAAAGTCATGTTTTTTGGCTGAATTGAGAAATAAGGCGAATGCTGTGTTAGACCTTGGGCTAGCTCTTCAGGGAAAGGTCGGAATCAAAAATTGAGCAAGAATTCGGCTTTCCAGCCCATGGGGAACAGGAATATGTGTTTCATTTTCATTTCTGAGGTGTTTGTCAAAAGTGATGTTTTTGGGCCGAATTGAGAAATAAGGCGAATGCTGTGTTAGACCTTGGGCTAGCTCTTCAGGGAAAGGTCGGAATCAAAAATTGAGCGAGAATTCGGCTTTGCAGCCCATGGGGAACAGGAATATGTGTTTCTTTTTCATTTCTGAGGTGTTTGCCAAAAGTGATGTTTTTGGGCTGAATTGAGAAATAAGGCGAATGCTGTGTTAGACCTTGGGCTAGGTCTTCAGGGAAAGGTCGGAATCAAAAATCAAGCGAGAATTCGGCTTTCCAGCCTGTGGGGAACAGGAATATGTGTTTCTTTTTCATTTCTGAGGTGTTTGTCAAAAGTGATGTTTTTGCGCTGAATTGAGAAATAAGGCGAATGCTGTGTTAGACCTTGGGCTAGCTCTTCAGGGAAAGGTCGGAATCAAAAATCAAGCGAGAATTCGGCTTTCCAGCCTGTGCGGAACACGAATATGTGTTTCATTTTCATTTCTGAGGTGTTTGTCAAAAGTCATGTTTTTTGGCTGAATTGAGAATGCTGTGTTAGACCTTGGGCTAGCTCTTCAGGGAAAGGTCGGAATCAAAAATTGAGCAAGAATTCGGCTTTCCAGCCCGTGGGGAACAGGAATATGTGTTTCTTTTTCATTTCTGAGGTGTTTGTCAAAAGTGATGTTTTTGGGCTGAATTGAGAAATAAGGCGAATGCTGTGTTAGACCTTGCGCTAGCTCTTCAGGGAAAGGTCAGAATCAATAATCAAGCGAGAATTCGGCTTTCCAGCCCATGGGGAACAGGAATATGTGTTTCTTTTTCATTTCTGAGGTGTTTGTCAAAAGTGATGTTTTTGGGCTGAATTGAGAAATAAGGCGAATGCTGTGTTAGACCTTGGGCTAGCTCTTCAGGGAAGGCTTGGAATCGAAAATCAAGCGAGAATTCGGCTTTCCAGCCCGTGGGGAACAGGAATATGTGTTTCTTTTTCATTTCTGAGGTGTTTGTCAAAAGTGATGTTTTTGGGCTGAATTGAATCCTAAGGCGAATGCTGTGTTAGACTTTGGGCTAGCTTTTCAGGGTAGGCTCGGAATCAAAAATCAAGCGAGAATTCAGCTTTCCAGCCTGTGGGGAACAGGAATATGTGTTTCATTTTCATTTCTGAGGTGTTTGTCAAAAGTGATGTTTTTGGGCTGAATTGAGAAATAAGGCGACTGCTGTGTTAGACCTTGGGCTAGCTCTTCAGGGAAAGGTCGGAATCAAAAATTGAGCGAGAATTCGGCTTTCCAGCCCGTGGGGAACAGGAATATGTGTTTCTTTTTCATTTCTGAGGTGTTTGCCAAAAGTGATGTTTTTGGGCTGAATTGAGAAATAAGGCGAATGCTGTGTTAGACCTTGGGCTAGCTCTTCAGGGAAAGGTCGGAATCAAAAATTGAGCGAGAATTCGGCTTTCCAGCCCATGGGGAACAGGAATATGTGTTTCTTTTTCATTTCTGAGGTGTTTGCCAAAAGTGATGTTTTTGGGCTGAATTGAGAAATAAGGCGAATGCTGTGTTAGACCTTGGGCTAGCTCTTCAGGGAAAGGTCGGAATCAAAAATCAAGCGAGAATTTGGCTTTCCAGCCTGTGGGGAACAGGAATATGTGTTTCTTTTTCATTTCTGAGGTGTTTGTCAAAAGTGATGTTTTTGGGCTGAATTGAGAAATAAGGCGAATGCTGTGTTAGATCTTGGGCTAGCTCTTCAGGGAAAGGTCGGAATCAAAAATCAAGCGAGAATTCGGCTTTCCAGCCTGTGCGGAACACGAATATGTGTTTCATTTTCATTTCTGAGGTGTTTGTCAAAAGTCATGTTTTTTGGCTGAATTGAGAATGCTGTGTTAGACCTTGGGCTAGCTCTTCAGGGAAAGGTCGGAATCAAAAATTGAGCGAGAATTCGGCTTTCCAGCCCGTGGGGAACAGGAATATGTGTTTCTTTTTCATTTCTGAGGTGTTTGTCAAAAGTCATGTTTTTTGGCTGAATTGAGAATGCTGTGTTAGACCTTGGGCTAGCTCTTCAGGGAAAGGTCGGAATCAAAAATTGAGCGAGAATTCGGCTTTCCAGCCCGTGGGGAACAGGAATATGTGTTTCTTTTTCATTTCTGAGGTGTTTGTCAAAAGTGATGTTTTGGGGCTGAATTGAGAAATAAGGCGAATGCTGTGTTAGACCTTGCGCTAGCTCTTCAGGGAAAGGTCAGAATCAATAATCAAGCGAGAATTCGGCTTTCCAGCCCATGGGGAACAGGAATATGTGTTTCTTTTTCATTTCTGAGGTGTTTGTCAATAGTGATGTTTTTGGGCTGAATTGAATCCTAAGGCGAATGCTGTGTTAGACTTTGGGCTAGCTTTTCAGGGTAGGCTCGGAATCAAAAATCAAGCGAGAATTCAGCTTTCCAGCCTGTGGGGAACAGGAATATGTGTTTCATTTTCATTTCTGAGGTGTTTGTCAAAAGTGATGTTTTTGGGCTGAATTGAGAAATAAGGCGAATGCTGTGTTAGACCTTGGGCTAGCTCTTCAGGGAAAGGTCGGAATCAAAAATTGAGCGAGAATTCAGCTTTCCAGCCCGTGGGGAACAGGAATATGTGTTTCTTTTTCATTTCTGAGGTGTTTGTCAAAAGTGATGTTTTTGTGCTGAATTGAGAAATAAGGCGAATGCTGTGTTAGACCTTGGGCTAGCTCTTCAGGGAAGGCTTGGAATCGAAAATCAAGCGAGAATTCGGCTTTCCAGCCTGTGGGGAACAGGAATATGTGTTTCTTTTTCATTTCTGAGGTGTTTGTCAAAAGTGATGTTTCTGGGCTGAATTGAATCCTAAGGCGAATGCTGTGTTAGACTTTGGGCTAGCTTTTCAGGGTAGGCTCGGAATCAAAAATCAAGCGAGAATTCAGCTTTCCAGCCTGTGGGGAACAGGAATATGTGTTTCATTTTCATTTCTGAGGTGTTTGTCAAAAGTGATGTTTTTGGGCTGAATTGAGAAATAAGGCGAATGCTGTGTTAGACCTTGGGCTAGCTCTTCAGGGAAAGGTCGGAATCAAAAATTGAGCGAGAATTCAGCTTTCCAGCCCGTGGGGAACAGGAATATGTGTTTCTTTTTCATTTCTGAGGTGTTTGTCAAAAGTGATGTTTTTGTGCTGAATTGAGAAATAAGGCGAATGCTGTGTTAGACCTTGGGCTAGCTCTTCAGGGAAGGCTTGGAATCGAAAATCAAGCGAGAATTCGGCTTTCCAGCCTGTGGGGAACAGGAATATGTGTTTCTTTTTCATTTCTGAGGTGTTTGTCAAAAGTGATGTTTTTGGGCTGAATTGAATCCTAAGGCGAATGCTGTGTTAGACTTTGGGCTAGCTTTTCAGGGTAGGCTCGGAATCAAAAATCAAGCGAGAATTCAGCTTTCCAGCCTGTGGGGAACAGGAATATGTGTTTCATTTTCATTTCTGAGGTGTTTGTCAAAAGTGATGTTTTTGGGCTGAATTGAGAAATAAGGCGACTGCTGTGTTAGACCTTGGGCTAGCTCTTCAGGGAAAGGTCGGAATCAAAAATTGAGCGAGAATTCGGCTTTCCAGCCCGTGGGGAACAGGAATATGTGTTTCTTTTTCATTTCTGAGGTGTTTGCCAAAAGTGATGTTTTTGGGCTGAATTGAGAAATAAGGCGAATGCTGTGTTAGACCTTGGGCTAGGTCTTCAGGGAAAGGTCGGAATCAAAAATCAAGCGAGAATTCGGCTTTCCAGCCTGTGGGGAACAGGAATATGTGTTTCTTTTTCATTTCTGAGGTGTTTGTCAAAAGTGATGTTTTTGGGCTGAATTGAGAAATAAGGCGAATGCTGTGTTAGACCTTGGGCTAGCTCTTCAGGGAAAGGTCGGAATCAAAAATCAAGCGAGAATTCGGCTTTCCAGCCTGTGCGGAACACGAATATGTGTTTCATTTTCATTTCTGAGGTGTTTGTCAAAAGTCATGTTTTTTGGCTGAATTGAGAATGCTGTGTTAGACCTTGGGCTAGCTCTTCAGGGAAAGGTCGGAATCAAAAATTGAGCGAGAATTCGGCTTTCCAGCCCGTGGGGAACAGGAATATGTGTTTCTTTTTCATTTCTGAGGTGTTTGCCAAAAGTGATGTTTTTGGGCTGAATTGAGAAATAAGGCGAATGCTGTGTTAGACCTAGGGCTAGGTCTTCAGGGAAAGGTCGAAATCAAAAATCAAGCGAGAATTCGGCTTTCCAGCCTGTGGGGAACAGGAATATGTGTTTCTTTTTCATTTCTGAGGTGTTTGTCAAAAGTGATGTTTTTGGGCTGAATTGAGAAATAAGGCGAATGCTGTGTTAGACCTTGGGCTAGCTCTTCAGGGAAAGGTCGGAATCAAAAATCAAGCGAGAATTCGGCTTTCCAGCCTGTGCGGAACACGAATATGTGTTTCATTTTCATTTCTGAGGTGTTTGTCAAAAGTCATGTTTTTTGGCTGAATTGAGAATGCTGTGTTAGATCTTGGGCTAGCTCTTCAGGGAAAGGTCGGAATCAAAAATTGAGCGAGAATTCGGCTTTCCAGCCCGTGGGGAACAGGAATATGTGTTTCTTTTTCATTTCTGAGGTGTTTGCCAAAAGTGATGTTTTTGGGCTGAATTGAGAAATAAGGCGAATGCTGTGTTAGACCTTGGGCTAGGTCTTCAGGGAAAGGTCGGAATCAAAAATCAAGCGAGAATTCAGCTTTCCAGCCTGTGGGGAACAGGAATATGTGTTTCATTTTCATTTCTGAGGTGTTTGTCAAAAGTGATGTTTTTGGGCTGAATTGAGAAATAAGGCGACTGCTGTGTTAGACCTTGGGCTAGCTCTTCAGGGAAAGGTCGGAATCAAAAATTGAGCGAGAATTCGGCTTTCCAGCCCGTGGGGAACAGGAATATGTGTTTCTTTTTCATTTCTGAGGTGTTTGCCAAAAGTGATGTTTTTGGGCTGAATTGAGAAATAAGGCGAATGCTGTGTTAGACCTTGGGCTAGGTCTTCAGAGAAAGGTCGGAATCAAAAATCAAGCGAGAATTCGGCTTTCCAGCCTGTGGGGAACAGGAATATGTGTTTCTTTTTCATTTCTGAGGTGTTTGTCAATAGTGATGTTTTTGGGCTGAATTGAGAAATAAGGCGAATGCTGTGTTAGACCTTGGGCTAGCTCTTCAGGGAAAGGTCGGAATCAAAAATCAAGCGAGAATTCGGCTTTCCAGCCTGTGCGGAACACGAATATGTGTTTCATTTTCATTTCTGAGGTGTTTGTCAAAAGTCATGTTTTTTGGCTGAATTGAGAATGCTGTGTTAGACCTTGGGCTAGCTCTTCAGGGAAAGGTCGGAATCAAAAATTGAGCGAGAATTCGGCTTTCCAGCCCGTGGGGAACAGGAATATGTGTTTCTTTTTCATTTCTGAGGTGTTTGCCAAAAGTGATGTTTTTGGGCTGAATTGAGAAATAAGGCGAATGCTGTGTTAGACCTTGGGCTAGGTCTTCAGGGAAAGGTCGGAATCAAAAATCAAGCGAGAATTCGGCTTTCCAGCCTGTGGGGAACAGGAATATGTGTTTCTTTTTCATTTCTGAGGTGTTTGTCAAAAGTGATGTTTTTGGGCTGAATTGAGAAATAAGGCGAATGCTGTGTTAGACCTTGGGCTAGCTCTTCAGGGAAAGGTCGGAATCAAAAATCAAGCGAGAATTCGGCTTTCCAGCCTGTGCGGAACACGAATATGTGTTTCATTTTCATTTCTGAGGTGTTTGTCAAAAGTCATGTTTTTTGGCTGAATTGAGAATGCTGTGTTAGACCTTGGGCTAGCTCTTCAGGGAAAGGTCGGAATCAAAAATTGAGCGAGAATTCGGCTTTCCAGCCCGTGGGGAACAGGAATATGTGTTTCTTTTTCATTTCTGAGGTGTTTGTCAAAAGTGATGTTTTTGGGCTGAATTGAGAAATAAGGCGAATGCTGTGTTAGACCTTGCGCTAGCTCTTCAGGGAAAGGTCAGAATCAATAATCAAGCGAGAATTCGGCTTTCCAGCCCATGGGGAACAGGAATATGTGTTTCTTTTTCATTTCTGAGGTGTTTGTCAATAGTGATGTTTTTGGGCTGAATTGAGAAATAAGGCGAATGCTGTGTTAGACCTTGGGCTAGGTCTTCAGGGAAAGGTCGGAATCAAAAATCAAGTGAGAATTCGGCTTTCCAGCCTGTGGGGAACAGGAATATGTGTTTCTTTTTCATTTCTGAGGTGTTTGTCAAAAGTGATGTTTTTGGGCTGAATTGAGAAATAAGGCGAATGCTGTGTTAGACCTTGGGCTATCTCTTCAGGGAAAGGTCGGAATCAAAAATCAAGTGAGAATTCGGCTTTCCAGCCTGTGCGGAACACGAATATGTGTTTCATTTTCATTTCTGAGGTGTTTGTCAAAAGTCATGTTTTTTGGCTGTATTGAGAATGCTGTGTTAGACCTTGGGCTAGCTCTTCAGGGAAAGGTCGGAATCAAAAATTGAGCGAGAATTCGGCTTTCCAGCCCGTGGGGAACAGGAATATGTGTTTCTTTTTCATTTCTGAGGTGTTTGTCAAAAGTGATGTTTTTGGGCTGAATTGAGAAATAAGGCGAATGCTGTGTTAGATCTTGCGCTAGCTCTTCAGGGAAAGGTCAGAATCAATAATCAAGCAAGAATTCGGCTTTCCAGCCCATGGGGAACAGGAATATGTGTTTCTTTTTCATTTCTGAGGTGTTTGTCAATAGTGATGTTTTTGGGCTGAATTGAATCCTAAGGCGAATGCTGTGTTAGACTTTGGGCTAGCTTTTCAGGGTAGGCTCGGAATCAAAAATCAAGCGAGAATTCAGCTTTCCAGCCCGTGGGGAACAGGAATATGTGTTTCATTTTCATTTCTGAGGTGTTTGTCAAAAGTGATGTTTTTGGGCCGAATTGAGAAATAAGGCGAATGCTGTGTTAGACCTTGGGCTAGCTCTTCAGGGAAAGGTCAGAATCAAAAATTGAGCGAGAATTCGGCTTTCCAGCCCATGGGGAACAGGAATATGTGTTTCTTTTTCATTTCTGAGGTGTTTGTCAAAAGTGATGTTTTTGGGCTGAATTGAATCCTAAGGCGAATGCTGTGTTAGACTTTGGGCTAGCTTTTCAGGGTAGGCTCGGAATCAAAAATCAAGCGAGAATTCAGCTTTCCATCCTGTGGGGAACAGGAATATGTGTTTCATTTTCATTTCTGAGGTGTCAAAAGTGATGTTTTTGGCTGTATTGAGTCCTAAGGCGAATGCTGTGTTAGACCTTGGGCTAGCTCTTCAGGGAAGGCTTGGAATCGAAAATCAAGCGAGAATTCGGCTTTCCAGCCCGTGGGGAACAGGAATATGTGTTTCTTTTTCATTTCTGAGGTGTTTGTCAAAAGTGATGTTTTTGGGCTGAATTGAATCCTAAGGCGAATGCTGTGTTAGACTTTGGGCTAGCTTTTCAGGGTAGGCTCGGAATCAAAAATCAAGCGAGAATTCAGCTTTCCAGCCCGTGGGGAACAGGAATATGTGTTTCATTTTCATTTCTGAGGTGTTTGTCAAAAGTGATGTTTTTGGGCCGAATTGAGAAATAAGGCGAATGCTGTGTTAGACCTTGGGCTAGCTCTTCAGGGAAAGGTCAGAATCAAAAATTGAGCGAGAATTCGGCTTTCCAGCCCATTGGGAACAGGAATATGTGTTTCTTTTTCATTTCTGAGGTGTTTGTCAAAAGTGATGTTTTTGGGCTGAATTGAATCCTAAGGCGAATGCTGTGTTAGACTTTGGGCTAGCTTTTCAGGGTAGGCTCGGAATCAAAAATCAAGCGAGAATTCAGCTTTCCATCCTGTGGGGAACAGGAATATGTGTTTCATTTTCATTTCTGAGGTGTCAAAAGTGATGTTTTTGGCTGTATTGAGTCCTAAGGCGAATGCTGTGTTAGACCTTGGGCTAGCTCTTCAGGGAAGGCTTGGAATCGAAAATCAAGCGAGAATTCGGCTTTCCAGCCCGTGGGGAACAGGAATATGTGTTTCTTTTTCATTTCTGAGGTGTTTGTCAAAAGTGATGTTTTTGGGCTGAATTGAATCCTAAGGCGAATGCTGTGTTAGACTTTGGGCTAGCTTTTCAGGGTAGGCTCGAAATCAAAAATCAAGCGAGAATTCAGCTTTCCAGCCTGTGGGGAACAGGAATATGTGTTTCATTTTCATTTCTGAGGTGTTTGTCAAAAGTCATGTTTTTTGGCTGAATTGAGAAATAAGGCGAATGCTGTGTTAGACCTTGGGCTAGCTCTTCAGGGAAAGGTCGGAATCAAAAATTGAGCAAGAATTCGGCTTTCCAGCCCATGGGGAACAGGAATATGTGTTTCATTTTCATTTCTGAGGTGTTTGTCAAAAGTGATGTTTTTGGGCCGAATTGAGAAATAAGGCGAATGCTGTGTTAGACCTTGGGCTAGCTCTTCAGGGAAAGGTCGGAATCAAAAATTGAGCGAGAATTCGGCTTTGCAGCCCATGGGGAACAGGAATATGTGTTTCTTTTTCATTTCTGAGGTGTTTGCCAAAAGTGATGTTTTTGGGCTGAATTGAGAAATAAGGCGAATGCTGTGTTAGACCTTGGGCTAGGTCTTCAGGGAAAGGTCGGAATCAAAAATCAAGCGAGAATTCGGCTTTCCAGCCTGTGGGGAACAGGAATATGTGTTTCTTTTTCATTTCTGAGGTGTTTGTCAAAAGTGATGTTTTTGCGCTGAATTGAGAAATAAGGCGAATGCTGTGTTAGACCTTGGGCTAGCTCTTCAGGGAAAGGTCGGAATCAAAAATCAAGCGAGAATTCGGCTTTCCAGCCTGTGCGGAACACGAATATGTGTTTCATTTTCATTTCTGAGGTGTTTGTCAAAAGTCATGTTTTTTGGCTGAATTGAGAATGCTGTGTTAGACCTTGGGCTAGCTCTTCAGGGAAAGGTTGGAATCAAAAATTGAGCAAGAATTCGGCTTTCCAGCCCGTGGGGAACAGGAATATGTGTTTCTTTTTCATTTCTGAGGTGTTTGTCAATAGTGATGTTTTTGGGCTGAATTGAATCCTAAGGCGAATGCTGTGTTAGACTTTGGGCTAGCTTTTCAGGGTAGGCTCGGAATCAAAAATCAAGCGAGAATTCAGCTTTCCAGCCTGTGTGGAACAGTAATATGTGTTTCATTTTCATTTCTGAGGTGTTTGTCAAAAGTGATGTTTTTGGGCTGAATTGAGAAATAAGGCGAATGCTGTGTTAGACCTTGGGCTAGCTCTTCAGGGAAAGGTCGGAATCAAAAATTGAGCGAGAATTCAGCTTTCCAGCCCGTGGGGAACAGGAATATGTGTTTCTTTTTCATTTCTGAGGTGTTTGTCAAAAGTGATGTTTTTGGGCTGAATTGAGAAATAAGGCGAATGCTATGTTAGACCTTGGGCTAGCTCTTCAGGGAAGGCTTGAAATCGAAAATCAAGCGAGAATTCGGCTTTCCAGCCCGTGGGGAACAGGAATATGTGTTTCTTTTTCATTTCTGAGGTGTTTGTCAAAAGTGATGTTTTTGGGCTGAATTGAATCCTAAGGCGAATGCTGTGTTAGACTTTGGGCTAGCTTTTCAGGGTAGGCTCGGAATCAAAAATCAAGCGAGAATTCAGCTTTCCAGCCTGTGGGGAACAGGAATATGTGTTTCATTTTCATTTCTGAGGTGTTTGTCAAAAGTGATGTTTTTGGGCTGAATTGAGAATTAAGGCGACTGCTGTGTTAGACCTTGGGCTAGCTCTTCAGGGAAAGGTCGGAATCAAAAATTGAGCGAGAATTCGGCTTTCCAGCCCGTGGGGAACAGGAATATGTGTTTCTTTTTCATTTCTGAGGTGTTTGCCAAAAGTGATGTTTTTGGGCTGAATTGAGAAATAAGGCGAATGCTGTGTTAGACCTTGGGCTAGCTCTTCAGGGAAAGGTCGGAATCAAAAATCAAGCGAGAATTCGGCTTTCCAGCCTGTGCGGAACACGAATATGTGTTTCATTTTCATTTCTGAGGTGTTTGTCAAAAGTCATGTTTTTTGGCTGAATTGAGAATGCTGTGTTAGACCTTGGGCTAGCTCTTCAGGGAAAGGTCGGAATCAAAAATTGAGCGAGAATTCGGCTTTCCAGCCCGTGGGGAACAGGAATATGTGTTTCTTTTTCATTTCTGAGGTGTTTGTCAAAAGTGATGTTTTTGGGCTGAATTGAGAAATAAGGCGAATGCTGTGTTAGACCTTGCGCTAGCTCTTCAGGGAAAGGTCAGAATCAATAATCAAGCGAGAATTCGGCTTTCCAGCCCATGGGGAACAGGAATATGTGTTTCTTTTTCATTTCTGAGGTGTTTGTCAATAGTGATGTTTTTGGGCTGAATTGAGAAATAAGGCGAATGCTGTGTTAGACCTTGGGCTAGCTCTTCAGGGAAAGGTCGGAATCAAAAATCAAGCGAGAATTCGGCTTTCCAGCCTGTGCGGAACACGAATATGTGTTTCATTTTCATTTCTGAGGTGTTTGTCAAAAGTCATGTTTTTTGGCTGAATTGAGAATGCTGTGTTAGACCTTGGGCTAGCTCTTCAGGGAAAGGTCGGAATCAAAAATTGAGCAAGAATTCGGCTTTCCAGCCCGTGGGGAACAGGAATATGTGTTTCTTTTTCATTTCTGAGGTGTTTGTCAAAAGTGATGTTTTTGGGCTGAATTGAGAAATAAGGCGAATGCTGTGTTAGACCTTGCGCTAGCTCTTCAGGGAAAGGTCAGAATCAATAATCAAGCGAGAATTCGGCTTTCCAGCCCATGGGGAACAGGAATATGTGTTTCTTTTTCATTTCTGAGGTGTTTGTCAATAGTGATGTTTTTGGGCTGAATTGAATCCTAAGGCGAATGCTGTGTTAGACTTTGGGCTAGCTTTTCAGGGTAGGCTCGGAATCAAAAATCAAGCGAGAATTCAGCTTTCCAGCCTGTGGGGAACAGGAATATGTGTTTCATTTTCATTTCTGAGGTGTTTGTCAAAAGTGATGTTTTTGGGCTGAATTGAGAAATAAGGCGAATGCTGTGTTAGACCTTGGGCTAGCTCTTCAGGGAAAGGTCGGAATCAAAAATTGAGCGAGAATTCAGCTTTCCAGCCCGTGGGGAACAGGAATATGTGTTTCTTTTTCATTTCTGAGGTGTTTGTCAAAAGTGATGTTTTTGGGCTGAATTGAGAAATAAGGCGAATGCTGTGTTAGACCTTGGGCTAGCTCTTCAGGGAAGGCTTGAAATCGAAAATCAAGC
Organism: Diadophis punctatus similis; assembly: GCA_023053685.1. NCBI lineage: Eukaryota > Metazoa > Chordata > Lepidosauria > Squamata > Dipsadidae > Diadophis > Diadophis punctatus. The sequence goes on along the minus strand of JALIGW010000256.1, from coordinate 108,902 downwards.
GAGAATTCGGCTTTCCAGCCCGTGGGGAACAGGAATATGTGTTTCTTTTTCATTTCTGAGGTGTTTGTCAAAAGTGATGTTTTTGGGCTGAATTGAATCCTAAGGCGAATGCTGTGTTAGACTTTGGGCTAGCTTTTCAGGGTAGGCTCGGAATCAAAAATCAAGCGAGAATTCAGCTTTCCAGCCTGTGGGGAACAGGAATATGTGTTTCATTTTCATTTCTGAGGTGTTTGTCAAAAGTGATGTTTTTGGGCTGAATTGAGAATTAAGGCGACTGCTGTGTTAGACCTTGGGCTAGCTCTTCAGGGAAAGGTCGGAATCAAAAATTGAGCGAGAATTCGGCTTCCAGCCCGTGGGGAACAGGAATATGTGTTTCTTTTTCATTTCTGAGGTGTTTGCCAAAAGTGATGTTTTTGGGCTGAATTGAGAAATAAGGCGAATGCTGTGTTAGACCTTGGGCTAGCTCTTCAGGGAAAGGTCGGAATCAAAAATCAAGCGAGAATTCGGCTTTCCAGCCTGTGCGGAACACGAATATGTGTTTCATTTTCATTTCTGAGGTGTTTGTCAAAAGTCATGTTTTTTGGCTGAATTGAGAATGCTGTGTTAGACCTTGGGCTAGCTCTTCAGGGAAAGGTCGGAATCAAAAATTGAGCGAGAATTTGGCTTTCCAGCCCGTGGGGAACAGGAATATGTGTTTCTTTTTCATTTCTGAGGTGTTTGTCAAAAGTGATGTTTTTGGGCTGAATTGAGAAATAAGGCGAATGCTGTGTTAGACCTTGCGCTAGCTCTTCAGGGAAAGGTCAGAATCAATAATCAAGCGAGAATTCGGCTTTCCAGCCCATGGGGAACAGGAATATGTGTTTCTTTTTCATTTCTGAGGTGTTTGTCAATAGTGATGTTTTTGGGCTGAATTGAGAAATAAGGCGAATGCTGTGTTAGACCTTGGGCTAGGTCTTCAGGGAAAGGTCGGAATCAAAAATCAAGTGAGAATTCGGCTTTCCAGCCTGTGGGGAACAGGAATATGTGTTTCTTTTTCATTTCTGAGGTGTTTGTCAAAAGTGATGTTTTTGGGCTGAATTGAGAAATAAGGCGAATGCTGTGTTAGACCTTGGGCTAGCTCTTCAGGGAAAGGTCGGAATCAAAAATCAAGCGAGAATTCGGCTTTCAGCCTGTGCGGAACACGAATATGTGTTTCATTTTCATTTCTGAGGTGTTTGTCAAAAGTCATGTTTTTTGGCTGTATTGAGAATGCTGTGTTAGACCTTGGGCTAGCTCTTCAGGGAAAGGTCGGAATCAAAAATTGAGCGAGAATTCGGCTTTCCAGCCCGTGGGGAACAGGAATATGTGTTTCTTTTTCATTTCTGAGGTGTTTGTCAAAAGTGATGTTTTTGGGCTGAATTGAGAAATAAGGCGAATGCTGTGTTAGATCTTGCGCTAGCTCTTCAGGGAAAGGTCAGAATCAATAATCAAGCAAGAATTCGGCTTTCCAGCCCATGGGGAACAGGAATATGTGTTTCTTTTTCATTTCTGAGGTGTTTGTCAATAGTGATGTTTTTGGGCTGAATTGAATCCTAAGGCGAATGCTGTGTTAGACTTTGGGCTAGCTTTTCAGGGTAGGCTCGGAATCAAAAATCAAGCAAGAATTCAGCTTTCCAGCCTGTGGGGAACAGGAATATGTGTTTCATTTTCATTTCTGAGGTGTTTGTCAAAAGTGATGTTTTTGGGCTGAATTGAATCCTAAGGCGAATTGCTGTGTTAGACTTTGGGCTAGCTTTTCAGGGTAGGCTCGGAATCAAAAATCAAGCGAGAATTCAGCTTTCCATCCTGTGGGGAACAGGAATATGTGTTTCATTTTCATTTCTGAGGTGTTTGTCAAAAGTGATGTTTTTGGGCTGAATTGAATCCTAAGGCGAATGCTGTGTTAGACTTTGGGCTAGCTTTTCAGGGTAGGCTCGGAATCAATAATCAAGCGAGAATTCAGCTTTCCAGCCCATGGGGAACAGGAATATGTGTTTCTTTTTCATTTCTGAGGTGTTTGTCAAAAGTGATGTTTTTGGGCTGAATTGAATCCTAAGGCGAATGCTGTGTTAGACTTTGGGCTAGCTTTTCAGGGTAGGCTCGGAATCAAAAATCAAGTGAGAATTCAGCTTTCCAGCCTGTGGGGAACAGGAATATGTGTTTCATTTTCATTTCTGAGGTGTTTGTCAAAAGTGATGTTTTTGGGCTGAATTGAGAAATAAGGCGAATGCTGTGTTAGACCTTGGGCTAGCTCTTCAGGGAAAGGTCAGAATCAAAAATTGAGCGAGAATTCAGCTTTCCAGCCCATGGGGAACAGGAATATGTGTTTCTTTTTCATTTCTGAGGTGTTTGTCAAAAGTGATGTTTTTGGGCTGAATTGAATCCTAAGGCGAATGCTGTGTTAGACTTTGGGCTAGCTTTTCAGGGTAGTCTCGGAATCAAAAATCAAGCGAGAATTCAGCTTTCCAGCCTGTGGGGAACAGGAATATGTGTTTCATTTTCATTTCTGAGGTGTTTGTCAAAAGTGATGTTTTTGGGCTGAATTGAGAAATAAGGCGAATGCTGTGTTAGACCTTGGGCTAGCTCTTCAGGGAAAGGTCGGAATCAAAAATTGAGCGAGAATTCAGCTTTCCAGCCCGTGGGGAACAGGAATATGTGTTTCTTTTTCATTTCTGAGGTGTTTGTCAAAAGTGATGTTTTTGGGCTGAATTGAGAAATAAGGCGAATGCTGTGTTAGACCTTGGGCTAGCTCTTCAGGGAAGGCTTGGAATCGAAAATCAAGCGAGAATTCGGCTTTCCAGCCCGTGGGGAACAGGAATATGTGTTTTCTTTTTCATTTCTGAGGTGTTTGTCAAAAGTGATGTTTTTGGGCTGAATTGAGAAATAAGGCGACTGCTGTGTTAGACCTTGGGCTAGCTCTTCAGGGAAAGGTCGGAATCAAAAATTGAGCGAGAATTCGGCTTTCCAGCCCGTGGGGAACAGGAATATGTGTTTCTTTTTCATTTCTGAGGTGTTTGCCAAAGTGATGTTTTTGGGCTGAATTGAGAAATAAGGCGAATGCTGTGTTAGACCTTGGGCTAGGTCTTCAGGGAAAGGTCGGAATCAAAAATCAAGCGAGAATTCGGCTTTCCAGCCTGTGGGGAACAGGAATATGTGTTTCTTTTTCATTTCTGAGGTGTTTGTCAAAAGTGATGTTTTTGGGTTGAATTGAGAAATAAGGCGAATGCTGTGTTAGACCTTGGGCTAGCTCTTCAGGGAAAGGTCGGAATCAAAAATCAAGCGAGAATTCGGCTTTCCAGCCTGTGCGGAACACGAATATGTGTTTCATTTTCATTTCTGAGGTGTTTGTCAAAAGTCATGTTTTTTGGCTGAATTGAGAATGCTGTGTTAGACCTTGGGCTAGCTCTTCAGGGAAAGGTCGGAATCAAAAATTGAGCGAGAATTCGGCTTTCCAGCCCGTGGGGAACAGGAATATGTGTTTCTTTTTCATTTCTGAGGTGTTTGTCAAAAGTGATGTTTTTGGGCTGAATTGAGAAATAAGGCGAATGCTGTGTTAGACCTTGCGCTAGCTCTTCAGGGAAAGGTCAGAATCAATAATCAAGCGAGAATTCGGCTTTCCAGCCCATGGGGAACAGGAATATGTGTTTCTTTTTCATTTCTGAGGTGTTTGTCAATAGTGATGTTTTTGGGCTGAATTGAGAAAAAAGGCGAATGCTGTGTTAGACCTTGGGCTAGCTCTTCAGGGAAAGGTCGGAATCAAAAATCAAGCGAGAATTCGGCTTTCCAGCCTGTGCGGAACACGAATATGTGTTTCATTTTCATTTCTGAGGTGTTTGTCAAAAGTCATGTTTTTTGGCTGTATTGAGAATGCTGTGTTAGACCTTGGGCTAGCTCTTCAGGGAAAGGTCGGAATCAAAAATTGAGCGAGAATTCGGCTTTCCAGCCCGTGGGGAACAGGAATATGTGTTTCTTTTTCATTTCTGAGGTGTTTGTCAAAAGTGATGTTTTTGGGCTGAATTGAGAAATAAGGCGAATGCTGTGTTAGATCTTGCGCTAGCTCTTCAGGGAAAGGTCAGAATCAATAATCAAGCAAGAATTCGGCTTTCCAGCCCATGGGGAACAGGAATATGTGTTTCTTTTTCATTTCTGAGGTGTTTGTCAATAGTGATGTTTTTGGGCTGAATTGAATCCTAAGGCGAATGCTGTGTTAGAATTTGGGCTAGCTTTTCAGGGTAGGCTCGGAATCAAAAATCAAGCGAGAATTCAGCTTTCCAGCCTGTGGGGAACAGGAATATGTGTTTCATTTTCATTTCTGACGTGTTTGTCAAAAGTGATGTTTTTGGGCTGAATTGAATCCTAAGGCGAATGCTGTGTTAGACTTTGGGCTAGCTTTTCAGGGTAGGCTCGGAATCAAAAATCAAGCGAGAATTCAGCTTTCCATCCTGTGGGGAACAGGAATATGTGTTTCATTTTCATTTCTGAGGTGTTTGTCAAAAGTGATGTTTTTGGGCTGAATTGAATCCTAAGGCGAATGCTGTGTTAGACTTTGGGCTAGCTTTTCAGGGTAGGCTCGGAATCAAAAATCAAGCGAGAATTCAGCTTTCCAGCCTGTGGGGAACAGGAATATGTGTTTCATTTTCATTTCTGAGGTGTTTGTCAAAAGTGATGTTTTTGGGCTGAATTGAGAAATAAGGCGAATGCTGTGTTAGACCTTGGGCTAGCTCTTCAGGGAAAGGTCGGAATCAAAAATTGAGCGAGAATTCAGCTTTCCAGCCCGTGGGGAACAGGAATATGTGTTTCTTTTTCATTTCTGAGGTGTTTGTCAAAAGTGATGTTTTTGGGCTGAATTGAGAAATAAGGCGAATGCTGTGTTAGACCTTGGGCTAGCTCTTCAGGGAAGGCTTGGAATCGAAAATCAAGCGAGAATTCGGCTTTCCAGCCCGTGGGGAACAGGAATATGTGTTTCTTTTTCATTTCTGAGGTGTTTGTCAAAAGTGATGTTTTTGGGCTGAATTGAATCCTAAGGCGAATGCTGTGTTAGACTTTGGGCTAGCTTTTCTGGGTAGGCTCGGAATCAAAAATTGAGCGAGAATTCGGCTTTCCAGCCCGTGGGGAACAGGAATATGTGTTTCTTTTTCATTTCTGAGGTGTTTGCCAAAAGTGATGTTTTTGGGCTGAATTGAGAAATAAGGCGAATGCTGTGTTAGACCTTGGGCTAGGTCTTCAGGGAAAGGTCGGAATCAAAAATCAAGCGAGAATTCGGCTTTCCAGCCTGTGGGGAACAGGAATATGTGTTTCTTTTTCATTTCTGAGGTGTTTGTCAAAAGTGATGTTTTTGGGCTGAATTGAGAAATAAGGCGAATGCTGTGTTAGACCTTGGGCTAGCTCTTCAGGGAAAGGTCGGAATCAAAAATCAAGCGAGAATTCGGCTTTCCAGCCTGTGCGGAACACGAATATGTGTTTCATTTTCATTTCTGAGGTGTTTGTCAAAAGTCATGTTTTTTGGCTGAATTGAGAACTGAGGCGAATGCTGTGTTAGACCTTGGGCTAGCTCTTCAGGGAAAGGTCGGAATCAAAAATTGAGCGAGAATTCGGCTTTCCAGCCCATGGGGAACAGGAATATGTGTTTCTTTTTCATTTCTGAGGTGTTTGTCAAAAGTGATGTTTTTGGGCTGAATTGAGAAATAAGGCGAATGCTGTGTTAGACCTTGCGCTAGCTCTTCAGGGAAAGGTCAGAATCAATAATCAAGCGAGAATTCGGCTTTCCAGCCCATGGGGAACAGGAATATGTGTTTCTTTTTCATTTCTGAGGTGTTTGTCAATAGTGATGTTTTTGGGCTGAATTGAATCCTAAGGCGAATGCTGTGTTAGACTTTGGGCTAGCTTTTCAGGGTAGGCTCGGAATCAAAAATCAAGCGAGAATTCAGCTTTCCAGCCTGTGGGGAACAGGAATATGTGTTTCATTTTCATTTCTGAGGTGTTTGTCAAAAGTGATGTTTTTGGGCTGAATTGAATCCTAAGGCGAATGCTGTGTTAGACTTTGGGCTAGCTTTTCAGGGTCGGCTCGGAATCAAAAATCAAGCGAGAATTCAGCTTTCCAGCCCGTGGGGAACAGGAATATGTGTTTCTTTTTCATTTCTGAGGTGTTTGCCAAAAGTGATGTTTTTGGGCTGAATTGAGAAATAAGGCGAATGCTGTGTTAGACCTTGGGCTAGCTCTTCAGGGAAAGGTCGGAATCAAAAATCAAGCGAGAATTCGGCTTTCCAGCCTGTGCGGAACACGAATATGTGTTTCATTTTCATTTCTGAGGTGTTTGTCAAAAGTCATGTTTTTTGGCTGAATTGAGAATGCTGTGTTAGACCTTGGGCTAGCTCTTCAGGGAAAGGTCGGAATCAAAAATTGAGCGAGAATTCGGCTTTCCAGCCCGTGGGGAACAGGAATATGTGTTTCTTTTTCATTTCTGAGGTGTTTGTCAAAAGTGATGTTTTTGGGCTGAATTGAGAAATAAGGCGAATGCTGTGTTAGACCTTGCGCTAGCTCTTCAGGGAAAGGTCAGAATCAATAATCAAGCGAGAATTCGGCTTTCCAGCCCATGGGGAACAGGAATATGTGTTTCTTTTTCATTTCTGAGGTGTTTGTCAATAGTGATGTTTTTGGGCTGAATTGAGAAATAAGGCGAATGCTGTGTTAGACCTTGGGCTAGGTCTTCAGGGAAAGGTCGGAATCAAAAATCAAGTGAGAATTCGGCTTTCCAGCCTGTGGGGAACAGGAATATGTGTTTCTTTTTCATTTCTGAGGTGTTTGTCAAAAGTGATGTTTTTGGGCTGAATTGAGAAATAAGGCGAATGCTGTGTTAGACCTTGGGCTAGCTCTTCAGGGAAAGGTCGGAATCAAAAATCAAGCGAGAATTCGGCTTTCCAGCCTGTGCGGAACACGAATATGTGTTTCATTTTCATTTCTGAGGTGTTTGTCAAAAGTCATGTTTTTTGGCTGTATTGAGAATGCTGTGTTAGACCTTGGGCTAGCTCTTCAGGGAAAGGTCGGAATCAAAAATTGAGTGAGAATTCGGCTTTCCAGCCCGTGGGGAACAGGAATATGTGTTTCTTTTTCATTTCTGAGGTGTTTGTCAAAAGTGATGTTTTTGGGCTGAATTGAGAAATAAGGCGAATGCTGTGTTAGATCTTGCGCTAGCTCTTCAGGGAAAGGTCAGAATCAATAATCAAGCAAGAATTCGGCTTTCCAGCCCATGGGGAACAGGAATATGTGTTTCTTTTTCATTTCTGAGGTGTTTGTCAATAGTGATGTTTTTGGGCTGAATTGAATCCTAAGGCGAATGCTGTGTTAGACTTTGGGCTAGCTTTTCAGGGTAGGCTCGGAATCAAAAATCAAGCAAGAATTCAGCTTTCCAGCCTGTGGGGAACAGGAATATGTGTTTCATTTTCATTTCTGAGGTGTTTGTCAAAAGTGATGTTTTTGGGCTGAATTGAATCCTAAGGCGAATGCTGTGTTAGACTTTGGGCTAGCTTTTCAGGGTAGGCTCGGAATCAAAAATCAAGCGAGAATTCAGCTTTCCATCCTGTGGGGAACAGGAATATGTGTTTCATTTTCATTTCTGAGGTGTTTGTCAAAAGTGATGTTTTTGGGCTGAATTGAATCCTAAGGCGAATGCTGTGTTAGACTTTGGGCTAGCTTTTCAGGGTCGGCTCGGAATCAAAAATCAAGCGAGAATTCAGCTTTCCAGCCCGTGGGGAACAGGAATATGTGTTTCTTTTTCATTTCTGAGGTGTTTGCCAAAAGTGATGTTTTTGGGCTGAATTGAGAAATAAGGCGAATGCTGTGTTAGACCTTGGGCTAGCTCTTCAGGGAAAGGTCGGAATCAAAAATCAAGCGAGAATTCGGCTTTCCAGCCTGTGCGGAACACGAATATGTGTTTCATTTTCATTTCTGAGGTGTTTGTCAAAAGTCATGTTTTTTGGCTGAATTGAGAATGCTGTGTTAGACCTTGGGCTAGCTCTTCAGGGAAAGGTCGGAATCAAAAATTGAGCGAGAATTCGGCTTTCCAGCCCGTGGGGAACAGGAATATGTGTTTCTTTTTCATTTCTGAGGTGTTTGTCAAAAGTGATGTTTTTGGGCTGAATTGAGAAATAAGGCGAATGCTGTGTTAGACCTTGCGCTAGCTCTTCAGGGAAAGGTCAGAATCAATAATCAAGCGAGAATTCGGCTTTCCAGCCCATGGGGAACAGGAATATGTGTTTCTTTTTCATTTCTGAGGTGTTTGTCAATAGTGATGTTTTTGGGCTGAATTGAGAAATAAGGCGAATGCTGTGTTAGACCTTGGGCTAGGTCTTCAGGGAAAGGTCGGAATCAAAAATCAAGTGAGAATTCGGCTTTCCAGCCTGTGGGGAACAGGAATATGTGTTTCTTTTTCATTTCTGAGGTGTTTGTCAAAAGTGATGTTTTTGGGCTGAATTGAGAAATAAGGCGAATGCTGTGTTAGACCTTGGGCTAGCTCTTCAGGGAAAGGTCGGAATCAAAAATCAAGCGAGAATTCGGCTTTCCAGCCTGTGCGGAACACGAATATGTGTTTCATTTTCATTTCTGAGGTGTTTGTCAAAAGTCATGTTTTTTGGCTGTATTGAGAATGCTGTGTTAGACCTTGGGCTAGCTCTTCAGGGAAAGGTCGGAATCAAAAATTGAGTGAGAATTCGGCTTTCCAGCCCGTGGGGAACAGGAATATGTGTTTCTTTTTCATTTCTGAGGTGTTTGTCAAAAGTGATGTTTTTGGGCTGAATTGAGAAATAAGGCGAATGCTGTGTTAGATCTTGCGCTAGCTCTTCAGGGAAAGGTCAGAATCAATAATCAAGCAAGAATTCGGCTTTCCAGCCCATGGGGAACAGGAATATGTGTTTCTTTTTCATTTCTGAGGTGTTTGTCAATAGTGATGTTTTTGGGCTGAATTGAATCCTAAGGCGAATGCTGTGTTAGACTTTGGGCTAGCTTTTCAGGGTAGGCTCGGAATCAAAAATCAAGCAAGAATTCAGCTTTCCAGCCTGTGGGGAACAGGAATATGTGTTTCATTTTCATTTCTGAGGTGTTTGTCAAAAGTGATGTTTTTGGGCTGAATTGAATCCTAAGGCGAATGCTGTGTTAGACTTTGGGCTAGCTTTTCAGGGTAGGCTCGGAATCAAAAATCAAGCGAGAATTCAGCTTTCCATCCTGTGGGGAACAGGAATATGTGTTTCATTTTCATTTCTGAGGTGTTTGTCAAAAGTGATGTTTTTGGGCTGAATTGAATCCTAAGGCGAATGCTGTGTTAGACTTTGGGCTAGCTTTTCAGGGTAGGCTCGGAATCAATAATCAAGCGAGAATTCAGCTTTCCAGCCCATGGGGAACAGGAATATGTGTTTCTTTTTCATTTCTGAGGTGTTTGTCAAAAGTGATGTTTTTGGGCTGAATTGAATCCTAAGGCGAATGCTGTGTTAGACTTTGGGCTAGCTTTTCAGGGTAGGCTCGGAATCAAAAATCAAGTGAGAATTCAGCTTTCCAGCCTGTGGGGAACAGGAATATGTGTTTCATTTTCATTTCTGAGGTGTTTGTCAAAAGTGATGTTTTTGGGCTGAATTGAGAAATAAGGCGAATGCTGTGTTAGACCTTGGGCTAGCTCTTCAGGGAAAGGTCAGAATCAAAAATTGAGCGAGAATTCAGCTTTCCAGCCCATGGGGAACAGGAATATGTGTTTCTTTTTCATTTCTGAGGTGTTTGTCAAAAGTGATGTTTTTGGGCTGAATTGAATCCTAAGGCGAATGCTGTGTTAGACTTTGGGCTAGCTTTTCAGGGTAGGCTCGGAATCAAAAATCAAGCGAGAATTCAGCTTTCCAGCCTGTGGGGAACAGGAATATGTGTTTCATTTTCATTTCTGAGGTGTTTGTCAAAAGTGATGTTTTTGGGCTGAATTGAGAAATAAGGCGAATGCTGTGTTAGACCTTGGGCTAGCTCTTCAGGGAAAGGTCGGAATCAAAAATTGAGCGAGAATTCAGCTTTCCAGCCCGTGGGGAACAGGAATATGTGTTTCTTTTTCATTTCTGAGGTGTTTGTCAAAAGTGATGTTTTTGGGCTGAATTGAGAAATAAGGCGAATGCTGTGTTAGACCTTGGGCTAGCTCTTCAGGGAAGGCTTGGAATCGAAAATCAAGCGAGAATTCGGCTTTCCAGCCCGTGGGGAACAGGAATATGTGTTTCTTTTTCATTTCTGAGGTGTTTGTCAAAAGTGATGTTTTTGGGCTGAATTGAGAAATAAGGCGACTGCTGTGTTAGACCTTGGGCTAGCTCTTCAGGGAAAGGTCGGAATCAAAAATTGAGCGAGAATTCGGCTTTCCAGCCCGTGGGGAACAGGAATATGTGTTTCTTTTTCATTTCTGAGGTGTTTGCCAAAAGTGATGTTTTTGGGCTGAATTGAGAAATAAGGCGAATGCTGTGTTAGACCTTGGGCTAGGTCTTCAGGGAAAGGTCGGAATCAAAAATCAAGCGAGAATTCGGCTTTCCAGCCTGTGGGGAACAGGAATATGTGTTTCTTTTTCATTTCTGAGGTGTTTGTCAAAAGTGATGTTTTTGGGTTGAATTGAGAAATAAGGCGAATGCTGTGTTAGACCTTGGGCTAGCTCTTCAGGGAAAGGTCGGAATCAAAAATCAAGCGAGAATTCGGCTTTCCAGCCTGTGCGGAACACGAATATGTGTTTCATTTTCATTTCTGAGGTGTTTGTCAAAAGTCATGTTTTTTGGCTGAATTGAGAATGCTGTGTTAGACCTTGGGCTAGCTCTTCAGGGAAAGGTCGGAATCAAAAATTGAGCGAGAATTCGGCTTTCCAGCCCGTGGGGAACAGGAATATGTGTTTCTTTTTCATTTCTGAGGTGTTTGTCAAAAGTGATGTTTTTGGGCTGAATTGAGAAATAAGGCGAATGCTGTGTTAGACCTTGCGCTAGCTCTTCAGGGAAAGGTCAGAATCAATAATCAAGCGAGAATTCGGCTTTCCAGCCCATGGGGAACAGGAATATGTGTTTCTTTTTCATTTCTGAGGTGTTTGTCAATAGTGATGTTTTTGGGCTGAATTGAGAAAAAAGGCGAATGCTGTGTTAGACCTTGGGCTAGCTCTTCAGGGAAAGGTCGGAATCAAAAATCAAGCGAGAATTCGGCTTTCCAGCCTGTGCGGAACACGAATATGTGTTTCATTTTCATTTCTGAGGTGTTTGTCAAAAGTCATGTTTTTTGGCTGTATTGAGAATGCTGTGTTAGACCTTGGGCTAGCTCTTCAGGGAAAGGTCGGAATCAAAAATTGAGCGAGAATTCGGCTTTCCAGCCCGTGGGGAACAGGAATATGTGTTTCTTTTTCATTTCTGAGGTGTTTGTCAAAAGTGATGTTTTTGGGCTGAATTGAGAAATAAGGCGAATGCTGTGTTAGATCTTGCGCTAGCTCTTCAGGGAAAGGTCAGAATCAATAATCAAGCAAGAATTCGGCTTTCCAGCCCATGGGGAACAGGAATATGTGTTTCTTTTTCATTTCTGAGGTGTTTGTCAATAGTGATGTTTTTGGGCTGAATTGAATCCTAAGGCGAATGCTGTGTTAGACTTTGGGCTAGCTTTTCAGGGTAGGCTCGGAATCAAAAATCAAGCGAGAATTCAGCTTTCCAGCCTGTGGGGAACAGGAATATGTGTTTCATTTTCATTTCTGAGGTGTTTGTCAAAAGTGATGTTTTTGGGCTGAATTGAGAAATAAGGCGAATGCTGTGTTAGACCTTGGGCTAGCTCTTCAGGGAAAGGTCGGAATCAAAAATTGAGCGAGAATTCAGCTTTCCAGCCCGTGGGGAACAGGAATATGTGTTTCTTTTTCATTTCTGAGGTGTTTGTCAAAAGTGATGTTTTTGGGCTGAATTGAGAAATAAGGCGAATGCTGTGTTAGACCTTGGGCTAGCTCTTCAGGGAAGGCTTGGAATCGAAAATCAAGCGAGAATTCGGCTTTCCAGCCCGTGGGGAACAGGAATATGTGTTTCTTTTTCATTTCTGAGGTGTTTGTCAAAAGTGATGTTTTTGGGCTGAATTGAGAAATAAGGCGACTGCTGTGTTAGACCTTGGGCTAGCTCTTCAGGGAAAGGTCGGAATCAAAAATTGAGCGAGAATTCGGCTTTCCAGCCCGTGGGGAACAGGAATATGTGTTTCTTTTTCATTTCTGAGGTGTTTGCCAAAAGTGATGTTTTTGGGCTGAATTGAGAAATAAGGCGAATGCTGTGTTAGACCTTGGGCTAGGTCTTCAGGGAAAGGTCGGAATCAAAAATCAAGCGAGAATTCGGCTTTCCAGCCTGTGGGGAACAGGAATATGTGTTTCTTTTTCATTTCTGAGGTGTTTGTCAAAAGTGATGTTTTTGGGTTGAATTGAGAAATAAGGCGAATGCTGTGTTAGACCTTGGGCTAGCTCTTCAGGGAAAGGTCGGAATCAAAAATCAAGCGAGAATTCGGCTTTCCAGCCTGTGCGGAACACGAATATGTGTTTCATTTTCATTTCTGAGGTGTTTGTCAAAAGTCATGTTTTTTGGCTGAATTGAGAATGCTGTGTTAGACCTTGGGCTAGCTCTTCAGGGAAAGGTCGGAATCAAAAATTGAGCGAGAATTCGGCTTTCCAGCCCGTGGGGAACAGGAATATGTGTTTCTTTTTCATTTCTGAGGTGTTTGTCAAAAGTGATGTTTTTGGGCTGAATTGAGAAATAAGGCGAATGCTGTGTTAGACCTTGCGCTAGCTCTTCAGGGAAAGGTCAGAATCAATAATCAAGCGAGAATTCGGCTTTCCAGCCCATGGGGAACAGGAATATGTGTTTCTTTTTCATTTCTGAGGTGTTTGTCAATAGTGATGTTTTTGGGCTGAATTGAGAAAAAAGGCGAATGCTGTGTTAGACCTTGGGCTAGCTCTTCAGGGAAAGGTCGGAATCAAAAATCAAGCGAGAATTCGGCTTTCCAGCCTGTGCGGAACACGAATATGTGTTTCATTTTCATTTCTGAGGTGTTTGTCAAAAGTCATGTTTTTTGGCTGTATTGAGAATGCTGTGTTAGACCTTGGGCTAGCTCTTCAGGGAAAGGTCGGAATCAAAAATTGAGCGAGAATTCGGCTTTCCAGCCCGTGGGGAACAGGAATATGTGTTTCTTTTTCATTTCTGAGGTGTTTGTCAAAAGTGATGTTTTTGGGCTGAATTGAGAAATAAGGCGAATGCTGTGTTAGATCTTGCGCTAGCTCTTCAGGGAAAGGTCAGAATCAATAATCAAGCAAGAATTCGGCTTTCCAGCCCATGGGGAACAGGAATATGTGTTTCTTTTTCATTTCTGAGGTGTTTGTCAATAGTGATGTTTTTGGGCTGAATTGAATCCTAAGGCGAATGCTGTGTTAGACTTTGGGCTAGCTTTTCAGGGTAGGCTCGGAATCAAAAATCAAGCGAGAATTCAGCTTTCCAGCCTGTGGGGAACAGGAATATGTGTTTCATTTTCATTTCTGACGTGTTTGTCAAAAGTGATGTTTTTGGGCTGAATTGAATCCTAAGGCGAATGCTGTGTTAGACTTTGGGCTAGCTTTTCAGGGTAGGCTCGGAATCAAAAATCAAGCGAGAATTCAGCTTTCCATCCTGTGGGGAACAGGAATATGTGTTTCATTTTCATTTCTGAGGTGTTTGTCAAAAGTGATGTTTTTGGGCTGAATTGAATCCTAAGGCGAATGCTGTGTTAGACTTTGGGCTAGCTTTTCAGGGTAGGCTCGGAATCAAAAATCAAGCGAGAATTCAGCTTTCCAGCCTGTGGGGAACAGGAATATGTGTTTCATTTTCATTTCTGAGGTGTTTGTCAAAAGTGATGTTTTTGGGCTGAATTGAGAAATAAGGCGAATGCTGTGTTAGACCTTGGGCTAGCTCTTCAGGGAAAGGTCGGAATCAAAAATTGAGCGAGAATTCAGCTTTCCAGCCCGTGGGGAACAGGAATATGTGTTTCTTTTTCATTTCTGAGGTGTTTGTCAAAAGTGATGTTTTTGGGCTGAATTGAGAAATAAGGCGAATGCTGTGTTAGATCTTGCGCTAGCTCTTCAGGGAAAGGTCAGAATCAATAATCAAGCAAGAATTCGGCTTTCCAGCCCATGGGGAACAGGAATATGTGTTTCTTTTTCATTTCTGAGGTGTTTGTCAATAGTGATGTTTTTGGGCTGAATTGAATCCTAAGGCGAATGCTGTGTTAGACTTTGGGCTAGCTTTTCAGGGTAGGCTCGGAATCAAAAATCAAGCGAGAATTCAGCTTTCCAGCCTGTGGGGAACAGGAATATGTGTTTCATTTTCATTTCTGACGTGTTTGTCAAAAGTGATGTTTTTGGGCTGAATTGAATCCTAAGGCGAATGCTGTGTTAGACTTTGGGCTAGCTTTTCAGGGTAGGCTCGGAATCAAAAATCAAGCGAGAATTCAGCTTTCCATCCTGTGGGGAACAGGAATATGTGTTTCATTTTCATTTCTGAGGTGTTTGTCAAAAGTGATGTTTTTGGGCTGAATTGAATCCTAAGGCGAATGCTGTGTTAGACTTTGGGCTAGCTTTTCAGGGTAGGCTCGGAATCAAAAATCAAGCGAGAATTCAGCTTTCCAGCCTGTGGGGAACAGGAATATGTGTTTCATTTTCATTTCTGAGGTGTTTGTCAAAAGTGATGTTTTTGGGCTGAATTGAGAAATAAGGCGAATGCTGTGTTAGACCTTGGGCTAGCTCTTCAGGGAAAGGTCGGAATCAAAAATTGAGCGAGAATTCAGCTTTCCAGCCCGTGGGGAACAGGAATATGTGTTTCTTTTTCATTTCTGAGGTGTTTGTCAAAAGTGATGTTTTTGGGCTGAATTGAGAAATAAGGCGAATGCTGTGTTAGACCTTGGGCTAGCTCTTCAGGGAAGGCTTGGAATCGAAAATCAAGCGAGAATTCGGCTTTCCAGCCCGTGGGGAACAGGAATATGTGTTTCTTTTTCATTTCTGAGGTGTTTGTCAAAAGTGATGTTTTTGGGCTGAATTGAATCCTAAGGCGAATGCTGTGTTAGACTTTGGGCTAGCTTTTCTGGGTAGGCTCGGAATCAAAAATTGAGCGAGAATTCGGCTTTCCAGCCCGTGGGGAACAGGAATATGTGTTTCTTTTTCATTTCTGAGGTGTTTGCCAAAAGTGATGTTTTTGGGCTGAATTGAGAAATAAGGCGAATGCTGTGTTAGACCTTGGGCTAGGTCTTCAGGGAAAGGTCGGAATCAAAAATCAAGCGAGAATTCGGCTTTCCAGCCTGTGGGGAACAGGAATATGTGTTTCTTTTTCATTTCTGAGGTGTTTGTCAAAAGTGATGTTTTTGGGCTGAATTGAGAAATAAGGCGAATGCTGTGTTAGACCTTGGGCTAGCTCTTCAGGGAAAGGTCGGAATCAAAAATCAAGCGAGAATTCGGCTTTCCAGCCTGTGCGGAACACGAATATGTGTTTCATTTTCATTTCTGAGGTGTTTGTCAAAAGTCATGTTTTTTGGCTGAATTGAGAACTGAGGCGAATGCTGTGTTAGACCTTGGGCTAGCTCTTCAGGGAAAGGTCGGAATCAAAAATTGAGCGAGAATTCGGCTTTCCAGCCCATGGGGAACAGGAATATGTGTTTCTTTTTCATTTCTGAGGTGTTTGTCAAAAGTGATGTTTTTGGGCTGAATTGAGAAATAAGGCGAATGCTGTGTTAGACCTTGCGCTAGCTCTTCAGGGAAAGGTCAGAATCAATAATCAAGCGAGAATTCGGCTTTCCAGCCCATGGGGAACAGGAATATGTGTTTCTTTTTCATTTCTGAGGTGTTTGTCAATAGTGATGTTTTTGGGCTGAATTGAATCCTAAGGCGAATGCTGTGTTAGACTTTGGGCTAGCTTTTCAGGGTAGGCTCGGAATCAAAAATCAAGCGAGAATTCAGCTTTCCAGCCTGTGGGGAACAGGAATATGTGTTTCATTTTCATTTCTGAGGTGTTTGTCAAAAGTGATGTTTTTGGGCTGAATTGAATCCTAAGGCGAATGCTGTGTTAGACTTTGGGCTAGCTTTTCAGGGTAGGCTCGGAATCAAAAATCAAGCGAGAATTCAGCTTTCCATCCTGTGGGGAACAGGAATATGTGTTTCATTTTCATTTCTGAGGTGTTTGTCAAAAGTGATGTTTTTGGGCTGAATTGAATCCTAAGGCGAATGCTGTGTTAGACTTTGGGCTAGCTTTTCAGGGTAGGCTCGGAATCAAAAATCAAGCGAGAATTCAGCTTTCCAGCCCGTGGGGAACAGGAATATGTGTTTCATTTTCATTTCTGAGGTGTTTGTCAAAAGTGATGTTTTTGGGCCGAATTGAGAAATAAGGCGAATGCTGTGTTAGACCTTGGGCTAGCTCTTCAGGGAAAGGTCAGAATCAAAAATTGAGTGAGAATTCGGCTTTCCAGCCCATGGGGAACAGGAATATGTGTTTCTTTTTCATTTCTGAGGTGTTTGTCAAAAGTGATGTTTTTGGGCTGAATTGAATCCTAAGGCGAATGCTGTGTTAGACTTTGGGCTAGCTTTTCAGGGTAGGCTCGGAATCAAAAATCAAGCGAGAATTCAGCTTTCCATCCTGTGGGGAACAGGAATATGTGTTTCATTTTCATTTCTGAGGTGTTTGTCAAAAGTGATGTTTTTGGGCTGAATTGAATCCTAAGGCGAATGCTGTGTTAGACTTTGGGCTAGCTTTTCAGGGTAGGCTCGGAATCAATAATCAAGCGAGAATTCAGCTTTCCAGCCCATGGGGAACAGGAATATGTGTTTCTTTTTCATTTCTGAGGTGTTTGTCAAAAGTGATGTTTTTGGGCTGAATTGAATCCTAAGGCGAATGCTGTGTTAGACTTTGGGCTAGCTTTTCAGGGTAGGCTCGGAATCAAAAATCAAGCGAGAATTCAGCTTTCCAGCCTGTGGGGAACAGGAATATGTGTTTCATTTTCATTTCTGAGGTGTTTGTCAAAAGTGATGTTTTTGGGCTGAATTGAGAAATAAGGCGAATGCTGTGTTAGACCTTGGGCTAGCTCTTCAGGGAAAGGTCAGAATCAAAAATTGAGCGAGAATTCAGCTTTCCAGCCCATGGGGAACAGGAATATGTGTTTCTTTTTCATTTCTGAGGTGTTTGTCAAAAGTGATGTTTTTGGGCTGAATTGAATCCTAAGGCGAATGCTGTGTTAGACTTTGGGCTAGCTTTTCAGGGTAGGCTCGGAATCAAAAATCAAGCGAGAATTCAGCTTTCCAGCCTGTGGGGAACAGGAATATGTGTTTCATTTTCATTTCTGAGGTGTTTGTCAAAAGTGATGTTTTTGGGCTGAATTGAGAAATAAGGCGAATGCTGTGTTAGACCTTGGGCTAGCTCTTCAGGGAAAGGTCGGAATCAAAAATTGAGCGAGAATTCGGCTTTCCAGCCCATGGGGAACAGGAATATGTGTTTCTTTTTCATTTCTGAGGTGTTTGTCAAAAGTGATGTTTTTGGGCTGAATTGAGAAATAAGGCGAATGCTGTGTTAGACCTTGGGCTAGCTCTTCAGGGAAGGCTTGGAATCGAAAATCAAGCGAGAATTCGGCTTTCCAGCCCTTGGGGAACAGGAATATGTGTTTCTTTTTCATTTCTGAGGTGTTTGTCAAAAGTGATGTTTTTGGGCTGAATTGAGAAATAAGGCGACTGCTGTGTTAGACCTTGGGCTAGCTCTTCAGGGAAAGGTCGGAATCAAAAATCAAGCGAGAATTCGGCTTTCCAGCCTGTGCGGAACACGAATATGTGTTTCATTTTCATTTCTGAGGTGTTTGTCAAAAGTCATGTTTTTTGGCTGAATTGAGAATGCTGTGTTAGACCTTGGGCTAGCTCTTCAGGGAAAGGTCGGAATCAAAAATTGAGCGAGAATTCGGCTTTCCAGCCCGTGGGGAACAGGAATATGTGTTTCTTTTTCATTTCTGAGGTGTTTGTCAAAAGTGATGTTTTTGGGCTGAATTGAGAAATAAGGCGAATGCTGTGTTAGACCTTGCGCTAGCTCTTCAGGGAAAGGTCAGAATCAATAATCAAGCGAGAATTCGGCTTTCCAGCCCATGGGGAACAGGAATATGTGTTTCTTTTTCATTTCTGAGGTGTTTGTCAATAGTGATGTTTTTGGGCTGAATTGAGAAATAAGGCGAATGCTGTGTTAGACCTTGGGCTAGGTCTTCAGGGAAAGGTCGGAATCAAAAATCAAGTGAGAATTCGGCTTTCCAGCCTGTGGGGAACAGGAATATGTGTTTCTTTTTCATTTCTGAGGTGTTTGTCAAAAGTGATGTTTTTGGGCTGAATTGAGAAATAAGGCGAATGCTGTGTTAGACCTTGGGCTAGCTCTTCAGGGAAAGGTCGGAATCAAAAATCAAGCGAGAATTCGGCTTTCCAGCCTGTGCGGAACACAAATATGTGTTTCATTTTCATTTCTGAGGTGTTTGTCAAAAGTCATGTTTTTTGGCTGTATTGAGAATGCTGTGTTAGACCTTGGGCTAGCTCTTCAGGGAAAGGTCGGAATCAAAAATTGAGCGAGAATTCGGCTTTCCAGCCCGTGGGGAACAGGAATATGTGTTTCTTTTTCATTTCTGAGGTGTTTGTCAAAAGTGATGTTTTTGGGCTGAATTGAGAAATAAGGCGAATGCTGTGTTAGATCTTGCGCTAGCTCTTCAGGGAAAGGTCAGAATCAATAATCAAGCAAGAATTCGGCTTTCCAGCCCATGGGGAACAGGAATATGTGTTTCTTTTTCATTTCTGAGGTGTTTGTCAATAGTGATGTTTTTGGGCTGAATTGAATCCTAAGGCGAATGCTGTGTTAGACTTTGGGCTAGCTTTTCAGGGTAGGCTCGGAATCAAAAATCAAGCGAGAATTCAGCTTTCCAGCCCGTGGGGAACAGGAATATGTGTTTCATTTTCATTTCTGAGGTGTTTGTCAAAAGTGATGTTTTTGGGCCGAATTGAGAAATAAGGCGAATGCTGTGTTAGACCTTGGGCTAGCTCTTCAGGGAAAGGTCAGAATCAAAAATTGAGTGAGAATTCAGCTTTCCAGCCCATGGGGAACAGGAATATGTGTTTCTTTTTCATTTCTGAGGTGTTTGTCAAAAGTGATGTTTTTGGGCTGAATTGAATCCTAAGGCGAATGCTGTGTTAGACTTTGGGCTAGCTTTTCAGGGTAGGCTCGGAATCAATAATCAAGCGAGAATTCAGCTTTCCAGCCCATGGGGAACAGGAATATGTGTTTCTTTTTCATTTCTGAGGTGTTTGTCAAAAGTGATGTTTTTGGGCTGAATTGAATCCTAAGGCGAATGCTGTGTTAGACTTTGGGCTAGCTTTTCAGGGTAGGCTCGGAATCAAAAATCAAGCGAGAATTCAGCTTTCCAGCCTGTGGGGAACAGGAATATGTGTTTCATTTTCATTTCTGAGGTGTTTGTCAAAAGTGATGTTTTTGGGCTGAATTGAGAAATAAGGCGAATGCTGTGTTAGACCTTGGGCTAGCTCTTCAGGGAAAGGTCAGAATCAAAAATTGAGTGAGAATTCAGCTTTCCAGCCCATGGGGAACAGGAATATGTGTTTCTTTTTCATTTCTGAGGTGTTTGTCAAAAGTGATGTTTTTGGGCTGAATTGAATCCTAAGGCGAATGCTGTGTTAGACTTTGGGCTAGCTTTTCAGGGTAGGCTCGGAATCAAAAATCAAGCGAGAATTCAGCTTTCCAGCCTGTGGGGAACAGGAATATGTGTTTCATTTTCATTTCTGAGGTGTTTGTCAAAAGTGATGTTTTTGGGCTGAATTGAGAAATAAGGCGAATGCTGTGTTAGACCTTGGGCTAGCTCTTCAGGGAAAGGTCGGAATCAAAAATTGAGCGAGAATTCAGCTTTCCAGCCCGTGGGGAACAGGAATATGTGTTTCTTTTTCATTTCTGAGGTGTTTGTCAAAAGTGATGTTTTTGGGCTGAATTGAGAAATAAGGCGAATGCTGTGTTAGACCTTGGGCTAGCTCTTCAGGGAAGGCTTGGAATCGAAAATCAAGCGAGAATTCGGCTTTCCAGCCCATGGGGAACAGGAATATGTGTTTCTTTTTCATTTCTGAGGTGTTTGTCAAAAGTGATGTTTTTGGGCTGAATTGAGAAATAAGGCGACTGCTGTGTTAGACCTTGGGCTAGCTCTTCAGGGAAAGGTCGGAATCAAAAATTGAGCGAGAATTGGGCTTTCCAGCCCGTGGGGAACAGGAATATGTGTTTCTTTTTCATTTCTGAGGTGTTTGCCAAAAGTGATGTTTTTGGGCTGAATTGAGAAATAAGGCGAATGCTGTGTTAGACCTTGGGCTAGGTCTTCAGGGAAAGGTCGGAATCAAAAATCAAGCGAGAATTCGGCTTTCCAGCCTGTGGGGAACAGGAATATGTGTTTCTTTTTCATTTCTGAGGTGTTTGTCAAAAGTGATGTTTTTGGGTTGAATTGAGAAATAAGGCGAATGCTGTGTTAGACCTTGGGCTAGCTCTTCAGGGAAAGGTCGGAATCAAAAATCAAGCGAGAATTCGGCTTTCCAGCCTGTGCGGAACACGAATATGTGTTTCATTTTCATTTCTGAGGTGTTTGTCAAAAGTCATGTTTTTTGGCTGAATTGAGAATGCTGTGTTAGACCTTGGGCTAGCTCTTCAGGGAAAGGTCGGAATCAAAAATTGAGCGAGAATTCGGCTTTCCAGCCCGTGGGGAACAGGAATATGTGTTTCTTTTTCATTTCTGAGGTGTTTGTCAAAAGTGATGTTTTTGGGCTGAATTGAGAAATAAGGCGAATGCTGTGTTAGACCTTGCGCTAGCTCTTCAGGGAAAGGTCAGAATCAATAATCAAGCGAGAATTCGGCTTTCCAGCCCATGGGGAACAGGAATATGTGTTTCTTTTTCATTTCTGAGGTGTTTGTCAATAGTGATGTTTTTGGGCTGAATTGAGAAATAAGGCGAATGCTGTGTTAGACCTTGGGCTAGGTCTTCAGGGAAAGGTCGGAATCAAAAATCAAGTGAGAATTCGGCTTTCCAGCCTGTGGGGAACAGGAATATGTGTTTCTTTTTCATTTCTGAGGTGTTTGTCAAAAGTGATGTTTTTGGGCTGAATTGAGAAATAAGGCGAATGCTGTGTTAGACCTTGGGCTAGCTCTTCAGGGAAAGGTCGGAATCAAAAATCAAGCGAGAATTCGGCTTTCCAGCCTGTGCGGAACACAAATATGTGTTTCATTTTCATTTCTGAGGTGTTTGTCAAAAGTCATGTTTTTTGGCTGTATTGAGAATGCTGTGTTAGACCTTGGGCTAGCTCTTCAGGGAAAGGTCGGAATCAAAAATTGAGCGAGAATTCGGCTTTCCAGCCCGTGGGGAACAGGAATATGTGTTTCTTTTTCATTTCTGAGGTGTTTGTCAAAAGTGATGTTTTTGGGCTGAATTGAGAAATAAGGCGAATGCTGTGTTAGATCTTGCGCTAGCTCTTCAGGGAAAGGTCAGAATCAATAATCAAGCAAGAATTCGGCTTTCCAGCCCATGGGGAACAGGAATATGTGTTTCTTTTTCATTTCTGAGGTGTTTGTCAATAGTGATGTTTTTGGGCTGAATTGAATCCTAAGGCGAATGCTGTGTTAGACTTTGGGCTAGCTTTTCAGGGTAGGCTCGGAATCAAAAATCAAGCGAGAATTCAGCTTTCCAGCCTGTGGGGAACAGGAATATGTGTTTCATTTTCATTTCTGAGGTGTTTGTCAAAAGTGATGTTTTTGGGCTGAATTGAATCCTAAGGCGAATGCTGTGTTAGACTTTGGGCTAGCTTTTCAGGGTAGGCTCGGAATCAAAAATCAAGCGAGAATTCAGCTTTCCATCCTGTGGGGAACAGGAATATGTGTTTCATTTTCATTTCTGAGGTGTTTGTCAAAAGTGATGTTTTTGGGCTGAATTGAATCCTAAGGCGAATGCTGTGTTAGACTTTGGGCTAGCTTTTCAGGGTAGGCTCGGAATCAATAATCAAGCGAGAATTCAGCTTTCCAGCCCATGGGGAACAGGAATATGTGTTTCTTTTTCATTTCTGAGGTGTTTGTCAAAAGTGATGTTTTTGGGCTGAATTGAATCCTAAGGCGAATGCTGTGTTAGACTTTGGGCTAGCTTTTCAGGGTAGGCTCGGAATCAAAAATCAAGCGAGAATTCAGCTTTCCAGCCCGTGGGGAACAGGAATATGTGTTTCATTTTCATTTCTGAGGTGTTTGTCAAAAGTGATGTTTTTGGGCTGAATTGAGAAATAAGGCGAATGCTGTGTTAGACCTTGGGCTAGCTCTTCAGGGAAAGGTCAGAATCAAAAATTGAGCGAGAATTCAGCTTTCCAGCCCATGGGGGAACAGGAATATGTGTTTCTTTTTCATTTCTGAGTGTTTGTCAAAAGTGATGTTTTTGGGCTGAATTGAATCCTAAGGCGAATGCTGTGTTAGACTTTGGGCTAGCTTTTCAGGGTAGGCTCGGAATCAAAAATCAAGCGAGAATTCAGCTTTCCAGCCTGTGGGGAACAGGAATATGTGTTTCATTTTCATTTCTGAGGTGTTTGTCAAAAGTGATGTTTTTGGGCTGAATTGAGAAATAAGGCGAATGCTGTGTTAGACCTTGGCTAGCTCTTCAGGGAAAGGTCGGAATCAAAAATTGAGCGAGAATTCAGCTTTCCAGCGCGTGGGGAACAGGAATATGTGTTTCTTTTTCATTTCTGAGGTGTTTGCCAAAAGTGATGTTTTTGGCTGAATTGAGAAATAAGGCGAATGCTGTGTTAGACCTTGGGCTAGTCTTCAGGGAAAGGTCGGAATCAAAAATCAAGTGAGAATTCGGCTTTCCAGCCTGTGGGGAACAGGAATATGTGTTTCTTTTTCATTTCTGAGGTGTTTGTCAAAAGTGATGTTTTTGGGCTGAATTGAGAAATAAGGCGAATGCTGTGTTAGACCTTGGGCTAGCTCTTCAGGGAAAGGTCGGAATCAAAAATCAAGCGAGAATTCGGCTTTCCAGCCTGTGCGGAACACGAATATGTGTTTCATTTTCATTTCTGAGGTGTTTGTCAAAAGTCATGTTTTTTGGCTGAATTGAGAACTGAGGCGAATGCTGTGTTAGACCTTGGGCTAGCTCTTCAGGGAAAGGTCGGAATCAAAAATTGAGCGAGAATTCGGCTTTCCAGCCCGTGGGGAACAGGAATATGTGTTTCTTTTTCATTTCTGAGGTGTTTGTCAAAAGTGATGTTTTTGGGCTGAATTGAGAAATAAGGCGAATGCTGTGTTAGACCTTGCGCTAGCTCTTCAGGGAAAGGTCAGAATCAATAATCAAGCGAGAATTCGGCTTTCCAGCCCATGGGGAACAGGAATATGTGTTTCTTTTTCATTTCTGAGGTGTTTGTCAATAGTGATGTTTTGGGCTGAATTGAATCCTAAGGCGAATGCTGTGTTAGACTTTGGGCTAGCTTTTCAGGGTAGGCTCGGAATCAAAAATCAAGCGAGAATTCAGCTTTCCAGCCTGTGGGGAACAGGAATATGTGTTTCATTTTCATTTCTGAGGTGTTTGTCAAAAGTGATGTTTTTGGGCTGAATTGAATCCTAAGTCGAATGCTGTGTTAGACTTTGGGCTAGCTTTTCAGGGTAGGCTCGAATCAAAAATCAAGCGAGAATTCAGCTTTCCATCCTGTGGGGAACAGGAATATGTGTTTCATTTTCATTTCTGAGGTGTTTGTCAAAAGTGATGTTTTTGGGCTGAATTGAATCCTAAGGCGAATGCTGTGTTAGACTTTGGGCTAGCTTTTCAGGGTAGGCTCGGAATCAAAAATCAAGCGAGAATTCAGCTTTCCAGCCCGTGGGGAACAGGAATATGTGTTTCATTTTCATTTCTGAGGTGTTTGTCAAAAGTGATGTTTTTGGGCCGAATTGAGAAATAAGGCGAATGCTGTGTTAGACCTTGGGCTAGCTCTTCAGGGAAAGGTCAGAATCAAAAATTGAGCGAGAATTCGGCTTTCCAGCCCATGGGGAACAGGAATATGTGTTTCTTTTTCATTTCTGAGGTGTTTGTCAAAAGTGATGTTTTTGGGCTGAATTGAATCCTAATGCGAATGCTGTGTTAGACTTTGGGCTAGCTTTTCAGGGTAGGCTCGGAATCAAAAATCAAGCGAGAATTCAGCTTTCCAGCCTGTGGGGAACAGGAATATGTGTTTCATTTTCATTTCTGAGGTGTTTGTCAAAAGTGATGTTTTTGGCTGAATTGAGAAATAAGGCGAATGCTGTGTTAGACCTTGGGCTAGCTCTTCAGGGAAAGGTCGGAATCAAAAATTGAGCGAGAATTCAGCTTTCCAGCCCGTGGGGAACAGGAATATGTGTTTCTTTTTCATTTCTGAGGTGTTTGTCAAAAGTGATGTTTTTGGGCTGAATTGAGAAATAAGGCGAATGCTGTGTTAGACCTTGGGCTAGCTCTTCAGGGAAGGCTTGGAATCGAAAATCAGCGAGAATTCGGCTTTCCAGCCCGTGGGGAACAGGAATATGTGTTTCTTTTTCATTTCTGAGGTGTTTGTCAAAAGTGATGTTTTTGGGCTGAATTGAATCCTAAGGCGAATGCTGTGTTAGAGTTTGGGCTAGCTTTTCAGGGTAGGCTCGGAATCAAAAATCAAGCGAGAATTCAGCTTTCCAGCCTGTGGGGAACAGGAATATGTGTTTCATTTCATTTCTGAGGTGTTTGTCAAAAGTGATGTTTTTGGGCTGAATTGAGAAATAAGGCGAATGCTGTGTTAGACCTTGGGCTAGCTCTTCAGGGAAAGGTCGGAATCAAAAATTGAGCGAGAATTCAGCTTTCCAGCCCGTGGGGAACAGGAATATGTGTTCTTTTTCATTTCTGAGGTGTTTGTCAAAAGTGATGTTTTTGGGCTGAATTGAGAAATAAGGCGAATGCTGTGTTAGACCTTGGGCTAGCTCTTCAGGAAGGCTTGGAATCGAAAATCAAGCGAGAATTCGGCTTTCCAGCCCGTGGGGAACAGGAATATGTGTTTCTTTTTCATTTCTGAGGTGTTTGTCAAAAGTGATGTTTTGGCTGAATTGAATCCTAAGGCGAATGCTGTGTTAGACTTTGGGCTAGCTTTTCTGGGTAGGCTCGGAATCAAAAATTGAGCGAGAATTCGGCTTTCCAGCCCGTGGGGAACAGGAATATGTGTTTCTTTTTCATTTCTGAGGTGTTTGCCAAAAGTGATGTTTTTGGGCTGAATTGAGAAATAAGGCGAATGCTGTGTTAGACCTTGGGCTAGGTCTTCAGGGAAAGGTCGGAATCAAAAATCAAGCGAGAATTCGGCTTTCCAGCCTGTGGGGAACAGAATATGTGTTTCTTTTTCATTTCTGAGGTGTTTGTCAAAAGTGATGTTTTTGGGCTGAATTGAGAAATAAGGCGAATGCTGTGTTAGACCTTGGGCTAGCTCTTCAGGAAAGGTCGGAATCAAAAAATCAAGCGAGAATTCGGCTTTCCAGCCTGTGCGGAACACGAATATGTGTTCATTTTCATTTCTGAGGTGTTTGTCAAAAGTCATGTTTTTTGGCTGAATTGAGAACTGAGGCGAATGCTGTGTTAGACCTTGGGCTAGCTCTTCAGGGAAAGGTCGGAATCAAAAATTGAGCGAGAATTCGGCTTTCCAGCCCCGTGGGGAACAGGAATATGTGTTTCTTTTTCATTTCTGAGGTGTTTGCCAAAAGTGATGTTTTTGGGCTGAATTGAGAATAAGGCGAATGCTGTGTTAGACCTTGGGCTAGGTCTTCAGGGAAAGGTCGGAATCAAAAATCAAGCGAGAATTCGGCTTTCCAGCCTGTGGGGAACAGGAATATGTGTTTCTTTTTCATTTCTGAGGTGTTTGTCAAAAGTGATGTTTTTGGGCTGAATTGAGAAATAAGGCGAATGCTGTGTTAGACCTTGGGCTAGCTCTTCAGGGAAAGGTCGGAATCAAAAATCAAGCGAGAATTCGGCTTTCCAGCCTGTGCGGAACACGAATATGTGTTTCATTTTCATTTCTGAGGTGTTTGTCAAAAGTCATGTTTTTTGGCTGAATTGAGAACTGAGGCGAATGCTGTGTTAGACCTTGGCTAGCTCTTCAGGGAAAGGTCGGAATCAAAAATTGAGCGAGAATTCGGCTTTCCAGCCCGTGGGGAACAGGAATATGTGTTTCTTTTTCATTTCTGAGGTGTTTGTCAAAGTGATGTTTTTGGGCTGAATTGAGAAATAAGGCGAATGCTGTGTTAGACCTTGCGCTAGCTCTTCAGGGAAAGGTCAGAATCAATAATCAAGCGAGAATTCGGCTTTCCAGCCCATGGGGAACAGGAATATGTGTTTCTTTTTCATTTCTGAGGTGTTTGTCAATAGTGATGTTTTTGGGCTGAATTGAATCCTAAGGCGAATGCTGTGTTAGACTTTGGGCTAGCTTTTCAGGGTAGGCTCGGAATCAAAAATCAAGCGAGAATTCAGCTTTCCAGCCTGTGGGGAACAGGAATATGTGTTTCATTTTCATTTCTGAGGTGTTTGTCAAAAGTGATGTTTTTGGGCTGAATTGAATCCTAAGTCGAATGCTGTGTTAGACTTTGGGCTAGCTTTTCAGGGTAGGCTCGGAATCAAAAATCAAGCGAGAATTCAGCTTTCCATCCTGTGGGGAACAGGAATATGTGTTTCATTTTCATTTCTGAGGTGTTTGTCAAAAGTGATGTTTTTGGGCTGAATTGAATCCTAAGGCGAATGCTGTGTTAGACTTTGGGCTAGCTTTTCAGGGTAGGCTCGGAATCAAAAATCAAGGGAGAATTCAGCTTTCCAGCCCGTGGGGAACAGGAATATGTGTTTCATTTTCATTTCTGAGGTGTTTGTCAAAAGTGATGTTTTTGGGCCGAATTGAGAAATAAGGCGAATGCTGTGTTAGACCTTGGGCTAGCTCTTCAGGGAAAGGTCAGAATCAAAAATTGAGCGAGAATTCGGCTTTCCAGCCCATGGGGAACAGGAATATGTGTTTCTTTTTCATTTCTGAGGTGTTTGTCAAAAGTGATGTTTTTGGGCTGAATTGAATCCTAAGGCGAATGCTGTGTTAGACTTTGGGCTAGCTTTTCAGGGTAGGCTCGGAATCAAAAATCAAGCGAGAATTCAGCTTTCCAGCCTGTGGGGAACAGGAATATGTGTTTCATTTTCATTTCTGAGGTGTTTGTCAAAAGTGATGTTTTTGGGCTGAATTGAGAAATAAGGCGAATGCTGTGTTAGACCTTGGGCTAGCTCTTCAGGGAAAGGTCGGAATCAAAAATTGAGCGAGAATTCAGCTTTCCAGCCCGTGGGGAACAGGAATATGTGTTTCTTTTTCATTTCTGAGGTGTTTGTCAAAAGTGATGTTTTTGGGCTGAATTGAGAAATAAAGCGAATGCTGTGTTAGACCTTGGGCTAGCTCTTCAGGGAAGGCTTGGAATCGAAAATCAAGCGAGAATTCGGCTTTCCAGCCCGTGGGGAACAGGAATATGTGTTTCTTTTTCATTTCTGAGGTGTTTGTCAAAAGTGATGTTTTTGGGCTGAATTGAATCCTAAGGCGAATGCTGTGTTAGAGTTTGGGCTAGCTTTTCAGGGTAGGCTCGGAATCAAAAATCAAGCGAGAATTCAGCTTTCCAGCCTGTGGGGAACAGGAATATGTGTTTCATTTTCATTTCTGAGGTGTTTGTCAAAAGTGATGTTTTTGGGCTGAATTGAGAAATAAGGCGAATGCTGTGTTAGACCTTGGGCTAGCTCTTCAGGGAAAGGTCGGAATCAAAAATTGAGCGAGAATTCGGCTTTCCAGCCCGTGGGGAACAGGAATATGTGTTTCTTTTTCATTTCTGAGGTGTTTGCCAAAAGTGATGTTTTTGGGCTGAATTGAGAAATAAGGCGAATGCTGTGTTAGACCTTGGGCTAGGTCTTCAGGGAAAGGTCGGAATCAAAAATCAAGCGAGAATTCGGCTTTCCAGCCTGTGGGGAACAGGAATATGTGTTTCTTTTTCATTTCTGAGGTGTTTGTCAAAAGTGATGTTTTTGGGCTGAATTGAGAAATAAGGCGAATGCTGTGTTAGACCTTGGGCTAGCTCTTCAGGGAAAGGTCGGAATCAAAAATCAAGCGAGAATTCGGCTTTCCAGCCTGTGCGGAACACGAATATGTGTTTCATTTTCATTTCTGAGGTGTTTGTCAAAAGTCATGTTTTTTGGCTGAATTGAGAACTGAGGCGAATGCTGTGTTAGACCTTGGGCTAGCTCTTCAGGGAAAGGTCGGAATCAAAAATTGAGCGAGAATTCGGCTTTCCAGCCCGTGGGGAACAGGAATATGTGTTTCTTTTTCATTTCTGAGGTGTTTGTCAAAAGTGATGTTTTTGGGCTGAATTGAGAAATAAGGCGAATGCTGTGTTAGACCTTGCGCTAGCTCTTCAGGGAAAGGTCAGAATCAATAATCAAGCGAGAATTCGGCTTTCCAGCCCATGGGGAACAGGAATATGTGTTTCTTTTTCATTTCTGAGGTGTTTGTCAATAGTGATGTTTTTGGGCTGAATTGAATCCTAAGGCGAATGCTGTGTTAGACTTTGGGCTAGCTTTTCAGGGTAGGCTCGGAATCAAAAATCAAGCGAGAATTCAGCTTTCCAGCCTGTGGGGAACAGGAATATGTGTTTCATTTTCATTTCTGAGGTGTTTGTCAAAAGTGATGTTTTTGGGCTGAATTGAATCCTAAGTCGAATGCTGTGTTAGACTTTGGGCTAGCTTTTCAGGGTAGGCTCGGAATCAAAAATCAAGCGAGAATTCAGCTTTCCATCCTGTGGGGAACAGGAATATGTGTTTCATTTTCATTTCTGAGGTGTTTGTCAAAAGTGATGTTTTTGGGCTGAATTGAATCCTAAGGCGAATGCTGTGTTAGACTTTGGGCTAGCTTTTCAGGGTAGGCTCGGAATCAAAAATCAAGCGAGAATTCAGCTTTCCAGCCCATGGGGAACAGGAATATGTGTTTCATTTTCATTTCTGAGGTGTTTGTCAAAAGTGATGTTTTTGGGCCGAATTGAGAAATAAGGCGAATGCTGTGTTAGACCTTGGGCTAGCTCTTCAGGGAAAGGTCAGAATCAAAAATTGAGCGAGAATTCGGCTTTCCAGCCCATGGGGAACAGGAATATGTGTTTCTTTTTCATTTCTGAGGTGTTTGTCAAAAGTCATGTTTTTGGGCTGAATTGAATCCTAAGGCGAATGCTGTGTTAGACTTTGGGCTAGCTTTTCAGGGTAGGCTCGGAATCAAAAATCAAGCGAGAATTCAGCTTTCCAGCCTGTGGGGAACAGGAATATGTGTTTCATTTTCATTTCTGAGGTGTTTGTCAAAAGTGATGTTTTTGGGCTGAATTGAGAAATAAGGCGAATGCTGTGTTAGACCTTGGGCTAGCTCTTCAGGGAAGGCTTGGAATCGAAAATCAAGCGAGAATTCGGCTTTCCAGCCCGTGGGGAACAGGAATATGTGTTTCTTTTTCATTTCTGAGGTGTTTGTCAAAAGTGATGTTTTTGGGCTGAATTGAATCCTAAGGCGAATGCTGTGTTAGAGTTTGGGCTAGCTTTTCAGGGTAGGCTCGGAATCAAAAATCAAGCGAGAATTCAGCTTTCCAGCCTGTGGGGAACAGGAATATGTGTTTCATTTTCATTTCTGAGGTGTTTGTCAAAAGTGATGTTTTTGGGCTGAATTGAGAAATAAGGCGAATGCTGTGTTAGACCTTGGGCTAGCTCTTCAGGGAAAGGTCGGAATCAAAAATTGAGCGAGATTCGGCTTTCCAGCCCGTGGGGAACAGGAATATGTGTTTCTTTTTCATTTCTGAGGTGTTTGCCAAAAGTGATGTTTTTGGGCTGAATTGAGAAATAAGGCGAATGCTGTGTTAGACCTTGGGCTAGGTCTTCAGGGAAAGGTCGGAATCAAAAATCAAGCGAGAATTCGGCTTTCCAGCCTGTGGGGAACAGGAATATGTGTTTCTTTTTCATTTCTGAGGTGTTTGTCAAAAGTGATGTTTTTGGGCTGAATTGAGAAATAAGGCGAATGCTGTGTTAGACCTTGGGCTAGCTCTTCAGGGAAAGGTCGGAATCAAAAATCAAGCGAGAATTCGGCTTTCCAGCCTGTGCGGAACACGAATATGTGTTTCATTTTCATTTCTGAGGTGTTTGTCAAAAGTCATGTTTTTTGGCTGAATTGAGAACTGAGGCGAATGCTGTGTTAGACCTTGGGCTAGCTCTTCAGGGAAAGGTCGGAATCAAAAATTGAGCGAGAATTCGGCTTTCCAGCCCGTGGGGAACAGGAATATGTGTTTCTTTTTCATTTCTGAGGTGTTTGTCAAAAGTGATGTTTTTGGGCTGAATTGAGAAATAAGGCGAATGCTGTGTTAGACTTTGGGCTAGCTTTTCAGGGTAGGCTCGGAATCAAAAATCAAGCGAGAATTCAGCTTTCCAGCCTGTGGGGAACAGGAATATGTGTTTCATTTTCATTTCTGAGGTGTTTGTCAAAAGTGATGTTTTTGGGCTGAATTGAATCCTAAGTCGAATGCTGTGTTAGACTTTGGGCTAGCTTTCCAGGGTAGGCTCGGAATCAAAAATCAAGCGAGAATTCAGCTTTCCATCCTGTGGGGAACAGGAATATGTGTTTCATTTTCATTTCTGAGGTGTTTGTCAAAAGTGATGTTTTTGGGCTGAATTGAATCCTAAGGCGAATGCTGTGTTAGACTTTGGGCTAGCTTTTCAGGGTAGGCTCGGAATCAAAAATCAAGCGAGAATTCAGCTTTCCAGCCCGTGGGGAACAGGAATATGTGTTTCATTTTCATTTCTGAGGTGTTTGTCAAAAGTGATGTTTTTGGGCCGAATTGAGAAATAAGGCGAATGCTGTGTTAGAGTTTGGGCTAGCTTTTCAGGGTAGGCTCGGAATCAAAAATCAAGCGAGAATTCAGCTTTCCAGCCTGTGGGGAACAGGAATATGTGTTTCATTTTCATTTCTGAGGTGTTTGTCAAAAGTGATGTTTTTGGGCTGAATTGAGAAATAAGGCGAATGCTGTGTTAGACCTTGGGCTAGCTCTTCAGGGAAAGGTCGGAATCAAAAATTGAGCGAGATTCGGCTTTCCAGCCCGTGGGGAACAGGAATATGTGTTTCTTTTTCATTTCTGAGGTGTTTGCCAAAAGTGATGTTTTTGGGCTGAATTGAGAAATAAGGCGAATGCTGTGTTAGACCTTGGGCTAGGTCTTCAGGGAAAGGTCGGAATCAAAAATCAAGCGAGAATTCGGCTTTCCAGCCTGTGGGGAACAGGAATATGTGTTTCTTTTTCATTTCTGAGGTGTTTGTCAAAAGTGATGTTTTTGGGCTGAATTGAGAAATAAGGCGAATGCTGTGTTAGACCTTGGGCTAGCTCTTCAGGGAAAGGTCGGAATCAAAAATCAAGCGAGAATTCGGCTTTCCAGCCTGTGCGGAACACGAATATGTGTTTCATTTTCATTTCTGAGGTGTTTGTCAAAAGTCATGTTTTTTGGCTGAATTGAGAACTGAGGCGAATGCTGTGTTAGACCTTGGGCTAGCTCTTCAGGGAAAGGTCGGAATCAAAAATTGAGCGAGAATTCGGCTTTCCAGCCCGTGGGGAACAGGAATATGTGTTTCTTTTTCATTTCTGAGGTGTTTGTCAAAAGTGATGTTTTTGGGCTGAATTGAGAAATAAGGCGAATGCTGTGTTAGACTTTGGGCTAGCTTTTCAGGGTAGGCTCGGAATCAAAAATCAAGCGAGAATTCAGCTTTCCAGCCTGTGGGGAACAGGAATATGTGTTTCATTTTCATTTCTGAGGTGTTTGTCAAAAGTGATGTTTTTGGGCTGAATTGAATCCTAAGTCGAATGCTGTGTTAGACTTTGGGCTAGCTTTCCAGGGTAGGCTCGGAATCAAAAATCAAGCGAGAATTCAGCTTTCCATCCTGTGGGGAACAGGAATATGTGTTTCATTTTCATTTCTGAGGTGTTTGTCAAAAGTGATGTTTTTGGGCTGAATTGAATCCTAAGGCGAATGCTGTGTTAGACTTTGGGCTAGCTTTTCAGGGTAGGCTCGGAATCAAAAATCAAGCGAGAATTCAGCTTTCCAGCCCGTGGGGAACAGGAATATGTGTTTCATTTTCATTTCTGAGGTGTTTGTCAAAAGTGATGTTTTTGGGCCGAATTGAGAAATAAGGCGAATGCTGTGTTAGACCTTGGGCTAGCTCTTCAGGGAAAGGTCAGAATCAAAAATTGAGCGAGAATTCGGCTTTCCAGCCCATGGGGAACAGGAATATGTGTTTCTTTTTCATTTCTGAGGTGTTTGTCAAAAGTGATGTTTTTGGGCTGAATTGAATCCTAAGGCGAATGCTGTGTTAGACCTTGGGCTAGCTTTTCAGGGTAGGCTCGGAATCAAAAATCAAGCGAGAATTCAGCTTTCCAGCCTGTGGGGAACAGGAATATGTGTTTCATTTTCATTTCTGAGGTGTTTGTCAAAAGTGATGTTTTTGGGCTGAATTGAGAAATAAGGCGAATGCTGTGTTAGACCTTGGGCTAGCTCTTCAGGGAAAGGTCGGAATCAAAAATTGAGCGAGAATTCAGCTTTCCAGCCCGTGGGGAACAGGAATATGTGTTTCTTTTTCATTTCTGAGGTGTTTGTCAAAAGTGATGTTTTTGGGCTGAATTGAGAAATAAGGCGAATGCTGTGTTAGACCTTGGGCTAGCTCTTCAGGGAAGGCTTGGAATCGAAAATCAAGCGAGAATTCGGCTTTCCAGCCCGTGGGGAACAGGAATATGTGTTTCATTTTCATTTCTGAGGTGTTTGTCAAAAGTGATGTTTTTGGGCCGAATTGAGAAATAAGGCGAATGCTGTGTTAGACCTTGGGCTAGCTCTTCAGGGAAAGGTCAGAATCAAAAATTGAGCGAGAATTCGGCTTTCCAGCCCATGGGGAACAGGAATATGTGTTTCTTTTTCATTTCTGAGGTGTTTGTCAAAAGTGATGTTTTTGGGCTGAATTGAATCCTAAGGCGAATGCTGTGTTAGACTTTGGGCTAGCTTTTCAGGGTAGGCTCGGAATCAAAAATCAAGCGAGAATTCAGCTTTCCAGCCTGTGGGGAACAGGAATATGTGTTTCATTTTCATTTCTGAGGTGTTTGTCAAAAGTGATGTTTTTGGGCTGAATTGAGAAATAAGGCGAATGCTGTGTTAGACCTTGGGCTAGCTCTTCAGGGAAAGGTCGGAATCAAAAATTGAGCGAGAATTCAGCTTTCCAGCCCGTGGGGAACAGGAATATGTGTTTCTTTTTCATTTCTGAGGTGTTTGTCAAAAGTGATGTTTTTGGGCTGAATTGAGAAATAAAGCGAATGCTGTGTTAGACCTTGGGCTAGCTCTTCAGGGAAGGCTTGGAATCGAAAATCAAGCGAGAATTCGGCTTTCCAGCCCGTGGGGAACAGGAATATGTGTTTCTTTTTCATTTCTGAGGTGTTTGTCAAAAGTGATGTTTTTGGGCTGAATTGAATCCTAAGGCGAATGCTGTGTTAGAATTTGGGCTAGCTTTTCAGGGTAGGCTCGGAATCAAAAATCAAGCGAGAATTCAGCTTTCCAGCCTGTGGGGAACAGGAATATGTGTTTCATTTTCATTTCTGAGGTGTTTGTCAAAAGTGATGTTTTTGGGCTGAATTGAGAAATAAGGCGAATGCTGTGTTAGACCTTGGGCTAGCTCTTCAGGGAAAGGTCGGAATCAAAAATTGAGCGAGAATTCGGCTTTCCAGCCCGTGGGGAACAGGAATATGTGTTTCTTTTTCATTTCTGAGGTGTTTGCCAAAAGTGATGTTTTTGGGCTGAATTGAGAAATAAGGCGAATGCTGTGTTAGACCTTGGGCTAGGTCTTCAGGGAAAGGTCGGAATCAAAAATCAAGCGAGAATTCGGCTTTCCAGCCTGTGGGGAACAGGAATATGTGTTTCTTTTTCATTTCTGAGGTGTTTGTCAAAAGTGATGTTTTTGGGCTGAATTGAGAAATAAGGCGAATGCTGTGTTAGACCTTGGGCTAGCTCTTCAGGGAAAGGTCGGAATCAAAAATCAAGCGAGAATTCGGCTTTCCAGCCTGTGCGGAACACGAATATGTGTTTCATTTTCATTTCTGAGGTGTTTGTCAAAAGTCATGTTTTTTGGCTGAATTGAGAACTGAGGCGAATGCTGTGTTAGACCTTGGGCTAGCTCTTCAGGGAAAGGTCGGAATCAAAAATTGAGCGAGAATTCGGCTTTCCAGCCCGTGGGGAACAGGAATATGTGTTTCTTTTTCATTTCTGAGGTGTTTGTCAAAAGTGATGTTTTTGGGCTGAATTGAGAAATAAGGCGAATGCTGTGTTAGACCTTGCGCTAGCTCTTCAGGGAAAGGTCAGAATCAATAATCAAGCGAGAATTCGGCTTTCCAGCCCATGGGGAACAGGAATATGTGTTTCTTTTTCATTTCTGAGGTGTTTGTCAATAGTGATGTTTTTGGGCTGAATTGAATCCTAAGGCGAATGCTGTGTTAGACTTTGGGCTAGCTTTTCAGGGTAGGCTCGGAATCAAAAATCAAGCGAGAATTCAGCTTTCCAGCCTGTGGGGAACAGGAATATGTGTTTCATTTTCATTTCTGAGGTGTTTGTCAAAAGTGATGTTTTTGGGCTGAATTGAATCCTAAGTCGAATGCTGTGTTAGACTTTGGGCTAGCTTTTCAGGGTAGGCTCGGAATCAAAAATCAAGCGAGAATTCAGCTTTCCATCCTGTGGGGAACAGGAATATGTGTTTCATTTTCATTTCTGAGGTGTTTGTCAAAAGTGATGTTTTTGGGCTGAATTGAATCCTAAGGCGAATGCTGTGTTAGACTTTGGGCTAGCTTTTCAGGGTAGGCTCGGAATCAAAAATCAAGCGAGAA
This sequence comes from Diadophis punctatus similis, assembly GCA_023053685.1. Lineage (NCBI taxonomy): Eukaryota > Metazoa > Chordata > Lepidosauria > Squamata > Dipsadidae > Diadophis > Diadophis punctatus. The sequence goes on along the minus strand of JALIGW010000256.1, from coordinate 73,884 downwards.
TTCAGCTTTCCAGCCCATGGGGAACAGGAATATGTGTTTCATTTTCATTTCTGAGGTGTTTGTCAAAAGTGATGTTTTTGGGCCGAATTGAGAAATAAGGCGAATGCTGTGTTAGACCTTGGGCTAGCTCTTCAGGGAAAGGTCAGAATCAAAAATTGAGCGAGAATTCGGCTTTCCAGCCCATGGGGAACAGGAATATGTGTTTCTTTTTCATTTCTGAGGTGTTTGTCAAAAGTGATGTTTTTGGGCTGAATTGAATCCTAAGGCGAATGCTGTGTTAGACTTTGGGCTAGCTTTTCAGGGTAGGCTCGGAATCAAAAATCAAGCGAGAATTCAGCTTTCCAGCCTGTGGGGAACAGGAATATGTGTTTCATTTTCATTTCTGAGGTGTTTGTCAAAAGTGATGTTTTTGGGCTGAATTGAGAAATAAGGCGAATGCTGTGTTAGACCTTGGGCTAGCTCTTCAGGGAAGGCTTGGAATCGAAAATCAAGCGAGAATTCGGCTTTCCAGCCCGTGGGGAACAGGAATATGTGTTTCTTTTTCATTTCTGAGGTGTTTGTCAAAAGTGATGTTTTTGGGCTGAATTGAATCCTAAGGCGAATGCTGTGTTAGAGTTTGGGCTAGCTTTTCAGGGTAGGCTCGGAATCAAAAATCAAGCGAGAATTCAGCTTTCCAGCCTGTGGGGAACAGGAATATGTGTTTCATTTTCATTTCTGAGGTGTTTGTCAAAAGTGATGTTTTTGGGCTGAATTGAGAAATAAGGCGAATGCTGTGTTAGACCTTGGGCTAGCTCTTCAGGGAAAGGTCGGAATCAAAAATTGAGCGAGAATTCGGCTTTCCAGCCCGTGGGGAACAGGAATATGTGTTTCTTTTTCATTTCTGAGGTGTTTGCCAAAAGTGATGTTTTTGGGCTGAATTGAGAAATAAGGCGAATGCTGTGTTAGACCTTGGGCTAGGTCTTCAGGGAAAGGTCGGAATCAAAAATCAAGCGAGAATTCGGCTTTCCAGCCTGTGGGGAACAGGAATATGTGTTTCTTTTTCATTTCTGAGGTGTTTGTCAAAAGTGATGTTTTTGGGCTGAATTGAGAAATAAGGCGAATGCTGTGTTAGACCTTGGGCTAGCTCTTCAGGGAAAGGTCGGAATCAAAAATCAAGCGAGAATTCGGCTTTCCAGCCTGTGCGGAACACGAATATGTGTTTCATTTTCATTTCTGAGGTGTTTGTCAAAAGTCATGTTTTTTGGCTGAATTGAGAACTGAGGCGAATGCTGTGTTAGACCTTGGGCTAGCTCTTCAGGGAAAGGTCGGAATCAAAAATTGAGCGAGAATTCGGCTTTCCAGCCCGTGGGGAACAGGAATATGTGTTTCTTTTTCATTTCTGAGGTGTTTGTCAAAAGTGATGTTTTTGGGCTGAATTGAGAAATAAGGCGAATGCTGTGTTAGACTTTGGGCTAGCTTTTCAGGGTAGGCTCGGAATCAAAAATCAAGCGAGAATTCAGCTTTCCAGCCTGTGGGGAACAGGAATATGTGTTTCATTTTCATTTCTGAGGTGTTTGTCAAAAGTGATGTTTTTGGGCTGAATTGAATCCTAAGTCGAATGCTGTGTTAGACTTTGGGCTAGCTTTCCAGGGTAGGCTCGGAATCAAAAATCAAGCGAGAATTCAGCTTTCCATCCTGTGGGGAACAGGAATATGTGTTTCATTTTCATTTCTGAGGTGTTTGTCAAAAGTGATGTTTTTGGGCTGAATTGAATCCTAAGGCGAATGCTGTGTTAGACTTTGGGCTAGCTTTTCAGGGTAGGCTCGGAATCAAAAATCAAGCGAGAATTCAGCTTTCCAGCCCGTGGGGAACAGGAATATGTGTTTCATTTTCATTTCTGAGGTGTTTGTCAAAAGTGATGTTTTTGGGCCGAATTGAGAAATAAGGCGAATGCTGTGTTAGACCTTGGGCTAGCTCTTCAGGGAAAGGTCAGAATCAAAAATTGAGCGAGAATTCGGCTTTCCAGCCCATGGGGAACAGGAATATGTGTTTCTTTTTCATTTCTGAGGTGTTTGTCAAAAGTGATGTTTTTGGGCTGAATTGAATCCTAAGGCGAATGCTGTGTTAGACTTTGGGCTAGCTTTTCAGGGTAGGCTCGGAATCAAAAATCAAGCGAGAATTCAGCTTTCCAGCCTGTGGGGAACAGGAATATGTGTTTCATTTTCATTTCTGAGGTGTTTGTCAAAAGTGATGTTTTTGGGCTGAATTGAGAAATAAGGCGAATGCTGTGTTAGACCTTGGGCTAGCTCTTCAGGGAAAGGTCGGAATCAAAAATTGAGCGAGAATTCAGCTTTCCAGCCCGTGGGGAACAGGAATATGTGTTTCTTTTTCATTTCTGAGGTGTTTGTCAAAAGTGATGTTTTTGGGCTGAATTGAGAAATAAGGCGAATGCTGTGTTAGACCTTGGGCTAGCTCTTCAGGGAAGGCTTGGAATCGAAAATCAAGCGAGAATTCGGCTTTCCAGCCCGTGGGGAACAGGAATATGTGTTTCTTTTTCATTTCTGAGGTGTTTGTCAAAAGTGATGTTTTTGGGCTGAATTGAATCCTAAGGCGAATGCTGTGTTAGAGTTTGGGCTAGCTTTTCAGGGTAGGCTCGGAATCAAAAATCAAGCGAGAATTCAGCTTTCCAGCCTGTGGGGAACAGGAATATGTGTTTCATTTTCATTTCTGAGGTGTTTGTCAAAAGTGATGTTTTTGGGCTGAATTGAGAAATAAGGCGAATGCTGTGTTAGACCTTGGGCTAGCTCTTCAGGGAAAGGTCGGAATCAAAAATTGAGCGAGAATTCGGCTTTCCAGCCCGTGGGGAACAGGAATATGTGTTTCTTTTTCATTTCTGAGGTGTTTGCCAAAAGTGATGTTTTTGGGCTGAATTGAGAAATAAGGCGAATGCTGTGTTAGACCTTGGGCTAGGTCTTCAGGGAAAGGTCGGAATCAAAAATCAAGCGAGAATTCGGCTTTCCAGCCTGTGGGGAACAGGAATATGTGTTTCTTTTTCATTTCTGAGGTGTTTGTCAAAAGTGATGTTTTTGGGCTGAATTGAGAAATAAGGCGAATGCTGTGTTAGACCTTGGGCTAGCTCTTCAGGGAAAGATCGGAATCAAAAATCAAGCGAGAATTCGGCTTTCCAGCCTGTGCGGAACACGAATATGTGTTTCATTTTCATTTCGGAGGTGTTTGTCAAAAGTCATGTTTTTTGGCTGAATTGAGAATGCTGTGTTAGACCTTGGGCTAGCTCTTCAGGGAAAGGTCGGAATCAAAAATTGAGCGAGAATTCGGCTTTCCAGCCCGTGGGGAACAGGAATATGTGTTTCTTTTTCATTTCTGAGGTGTTTGTCAAAAGTGATGTTTTTGGGCTGAATTGAGAAATAAGGCGAATGCTGTGTTAGACCTTGGGCTAGCTCTTCAGGGAAAGGTCGGAATCAAAAATTGAGCGAGAATTCGGCTTTCCAGCCCGTGGGGAACAGGAATATGTGTTTCTTTTTCATTTCTGAGGTGTTTGTCAAAAGTGATGTTTTTGGGCTGAATTGAGAAATAAGGCGAATGCTGTGTTAGACCTTGGGCTAGCTCTTCAGGGAAAGGTCAGAATCAATAATCAAGCGAGAATTCGGCTTTCCAGCCCATGGGGAACAGGAATATGTGTTTCTTTTTCATTTCTGAGGTGTTTGTCAATAGTGATGTTTTTGGGCTGAATTGAATCCTAAGGCGAATGCTGTGTTAGACTTTGGGCTAGCTTTTCAGGGTAGGCTCGGAATCAAAAATCAAGCGAGAATTCAGCTTTCCAGCCTGTGGGGAACAGGAATATGTGTTTCATTTTCATTTCTGAGGTGTTTGTCAAAAGTGATGTTTTTGGGCTGAATTGAATCCTAAGTCGAATGCTGTGTTAGACTTTGGGCTAGCTTTTCAGGGTAGGCTCGGAATCAAAAATCAAGCGAGAATTCAGCTTTCCATCCTGTGGGGAACAGGAATATGTGTTTCATTTTCATTTCTGAGGTGTTTGTCAAAAGTGATGTTTTTGGGCTGAATTGAATCCTAAGGCGAATGCTGTGTTAGACTTTGGGCTAGCTTTTCAGGGTAGGCTCGGAATCAAAAATCAAGCGAGAATTCAGCTTTCCAGCCCGTGGGGAACAGGAATATGTGTTTCATTTTCATTTCTGAGGTGTTTGTCAAAAGTGATGTTTTTGGGCCGAATTGAGAAATAAGGCGAATGCTGTGTTAGACCTTGGGCTAGCTCTTCAGGGAAAGGTCAGAATCAAAAATTGAGCGAGAATTCGGCTTTCCAGCCCATGGGGAACAGGAATATGTGTTTCTTTTTCATTTCTGAGGTGTTTGTCAAAAGTGATGTTTTTGGGCTGAATTGAATCCTAAGGCGAATGCTGTGTTAGACTTTGGGCTAGCTTTTCAGGGTAGGCTCGGAATCAAAAATCAAGCGAGAATTCAGCTTTCCAGCCTGTGGGGAACAGGAATATGTGTTTCATTTTCATTTCTGAGGTGTTTGTCAAAAGTGATGTTTTTGGGCTGAATTGAGAAATAAGGCGAATGCTGTGTTAGACCTTGGGCTAGCTCTTCAGGGAAAGGTCGGAATCAAAAATTGAGCGAGAATTCAGCTTTCCAGCCCGTGGGGAACAGGAATATGTGTTTCTTTTTCATTTCTGAGGTGTTTGTCAAGAGTGATGTTTTTGGGCTGAATTGAGAAATAAGGCGAATGCTGTGTTAGACCTTGGGCTAGCTCTTCAGGGAAGGCTTGGAATCGAAAATCAAGCGAGAATTCGGCTTTCCAGCCCGTGGGGAACAGGAATATGTGTTTCTTTTTCATTTCTGAGGTGTTTGTCAAAAGTGATGTTTTTGGGCTGAATTGAATCCTAAGGCGAATGCTGTGTTAGAGTTTGGGCTAGCTTTTCAGGGTAGGCTCGGAATCAAAAATCAAGCGAGAATTCAGCTTTCCAGCCTGTGGGGAACAGGAATATGTGTTTCATTTTCATTTCTGAGGTGTTTGTCAAAAGTGATGTTTTTGGGCTGAATTGAGAAATAAGGCGAATGCTGTGTTAGACCTTGGGCTAGGTCTTCAGGGAAAGGTCGGAATCAAAAATTGAGCGAGAATTCGGCTTTCCAGCCCGTGGGGAACAGGAATATGTGTTTCTTTTTCATTTCTGAGGTGTTTGCCAAAAGTGATGTTTTTGGGCTGAATTGAGAAATAAGGCGAATGCTGTGTTAGACCTTGGGCTAGGTCTTCAGGGAAAGGTCGGAATCAAAAATCAAGCGAGAATTCGGCTTTCCAGCCTGTGGGGAGCAGGAATATGTGTTTCTTTTTCATTTCTGAGGTGTTTGTCAAAAGTGATGTTTTTGGGCTGAATTGAGAAATAAGGCGAATGCTGTGTTAGACCTTGGGCTAGCTCTTCAGGGAAAGGTCGGAATCAAAAATCAAGCGAGAATTCGGCTTTCCAGCCTGTGCGGAACACGAATATGTGTTTCATTTTCATTTCTGAGGTGTTTGTCAAAAGTCATGTTTTTTGGCTGAATTGAGAACTGAGGCGAATGCTGTGTTAGACCTTGGGCTAGCTCTTCAGGGAAAGGTCGGAATCAAAAATTGAGCGAGAATTCGGCTTTCCAGCCCGTGGGGAACAGGAATATGTGTTTCTTTTTCATTTCTGAGGTGTTTGTCAAAAGTGATGTTTTTGGGCTGAATTGAGAAATAAGGCGAATGCTGTGTTAGACCTTGCGCTAGCTCTTCAGGGAAAGGTCAGAATCAATAATCAAGCGAGAATTCGGCTTTCCAGCCCATGGGGAACAGGAATATGTGTTTCTTTTTCATTTCTGAGGTGTTTGTCAATAGTGATGTTTTTGGGCTGAATTGAATCCTAAGGCGAATGCTGTGTTAGACTTTGGGCTAGCTTTTCAGGGTAGGCTCGGAATCAAAAATCAAGCGAGAATTCAGCTTTCCAGCCTGTGGGGAACAGGAATATGTGTTTCATTTTCATTTCTGAGGTGTTTGTCAAAAGTGATGTTTTTGGGCTGAATTGAATCCTAAGTCGAATGCTGTGTTAGACTTTGGGCTAGCTTTCCAGGGTAGGCTCGGAATCAAAAATCAAGCGAGAATTCAGCTTTCCATCCTGTGGGGAACAGGAATATGTGTTTCATTTTCATTTCTGAGGTGTTTGTCAAAAGTGATGTTTTTGGGCTGAATTGAATCCTAAGGCGAATGCTGTGTTAGACTTTGGGCTAGCTTTTCAGGGTAGGCTCGGAATCAAAAATCAAGCGAGAATTCAGCTTTCCAGCCCATGGGGAACAGGAATATGTGTTTCATTTTCATTTCTGAGGTGTTTGTCAAAAGTGATGTTTTTGGGCCGAATTGAGAAATAAGGCGAATGCTGTGTTAGACCTTGGGCTAGCTCTTCAGGGAAAGGTCAGAATCAAAAATTGAGCGAGAATTCGGCTTTCCAGCCCATGGGGAACAGGAATATGTGTTTCTTTTTCATTTCTGAGGTGTTTGTCAAAAGTGATGTTTTTGGGCTGAATTGAATCCTAAGGCGAATGCTGTGTTAGACTTTGGGCTAGCTTTTCAGGGTAGGCTCGGAATCAAAAATCAAGCGAGAATTCAGCTTTCCAGCCTGTGGGGAACAGGAATATGTGTTTCATTTTCATTTCTGAGGTGTTTGTCAAAAGTGATGTTTTTGGGCTGAATTGAGAAATAAGGCGAATGCTGTGTTAGACCTTGGGCTAGCTCTTCAGGGAAAGGTCGGAATCAAAAATTGAGCGAGAATTCAGCTTTCCAGCCCGTGGGGAACAGGAATATGTGTTTCTTTTTCATTTCTGAGGTGTTTGTCAAAAGTGATGTTTTTGGGCTGAATTGAGAAATAAGGCGAATGCTGTGTTAGACCTTGGGCTAGCTCTTCAGGGAAGGCTTGGAATCGAAAATCAAGCGAGAATTCGGCTTTCCAGCCCGTGGGGAACAAGAATATGTGTTTCTTTTTCATTTCTGAGGTGTTTGTCAAAAGTGATGTTTTTGGGCTGAATTGAATCCTAAGGCGAATGCTGTGTTAGAGTTTGGGCTAGCTTTTCAGGGTAGGCTCGGAATCAAAAATCAAGCGAGAATTCAGCTTTCCAGCCTGTGGGGAACAGGAATATGTGTTTCATTTTCATTTCTGAGGTGTTTGTCAAAAGTGATGTTTTTGGGCTGAATTGAGAAATAAGGCGAATGCTGTGTTAGACCTTGGGCTAGCTCTTCAGGGAAAGGTCGGAATCAAAAATTGAGCGAGAATTCGGCTTTCCAGCCCGTGGGGAACAGGAATATGTGTTTCTTTTTCATTTCTGAGGTGTTTGCCAAAAGTGATGTTTTTGGGCTGAATTGAGAAATAAGGCGAATGCTGTGTTAGACCTTGGGCTAGGTCTTCAGGGAAAGGTCGGAATCAAAAATCAAGCGAGAATTCGGCTTTCCAGCCTGTGGGGAACAGGAATATGTGTTTCTTTTTCATTTCTGAGGTGTTTGTCAAAAGTGATGTTTTTGGGCTGAATTGAGAAATAAGGCGAATGCTGTGTTAGACCTTGGGCTAGCTCTTCAGGGAAAGGTCGGAATCAAAAATCAAGCGAGAATTCGGCTTTCCAGCCTGTGCGGAACACGAATATGTGTTTCATTTTCATTTCTGAGGTGTTTGTCAAAAGTGATGTTTTTGGGTTGAATTGAGAAATAAGGCGAATGCTGTGTTAGACCTTGGGCTAGCTCTTCAGGGAAAGGTCGGAATCAAAAATCAAGCGAGAATTCGGCTTTCCAGCCTGTGCGGAACACGAATATGTGTTTCATTTTCATTTCTGAGGTGTTTGTCAAAAGTCATGTTTTTTGGCTGAATTGAGAATGCTGTGTTAGACCTTGGGCTAGCTCTTCAGGGAAAGGTCGGAATCAAAAATTGAGCGAGAATTCGGCTTTCCAGCCCGTGGGGAACAGGAATATGTGTTTCTTTTTCATTTCTGAGGTGTTTGTCAAAAGTGATGTTTTTGGGCTGAATTGAGAAATAAGGCGAATGCTGTGTTAGACCTTGCGCTAGCTCTTCAGGGAAAGGTCAGAATCAATAATCAAGCGAGAATTCGGCTTTCCAGCCCATGGGGAACAGGAATATGTGTTTCTTTTTCATTTCTGAGGTGTTTGTCAATAGTGATGTTTTTGGGCTGAATTGAGAAATAAGGCGAATGCTGTGTTAGACCTTGGGCTAGGTCTTCAGGGAAAGGTCGGAATCAAAAATCAAGTGAGAATTCGGCTTTCCAGCCTGTGGGGAACAGGAATATGTGTTTCTTTTTCATTTCTGAGGTGTTTGTCAAAAGTGATGTTTTTGGGCTGAATTGAGAAATAAGGCGAATGCTGTGTTAGACCTTGGGCTAGCTCTTCAGGGAAAGGTCGGAATCAAAAATCAAGCGAGAATTCGGCTTTCCAGCCTGTGCGGAACACAAATATGTGTTTCATTTTCATTTCTGAGGTGTTTGTCAAAAGTCATGTTTTTTGGCTGTATTGAGAATGCTGTGTTAGACCTTGGGCTAGCTCTTCAGGGAAAGGTCGGAATCAAAAATTGAGCGAGAATTCGGCTTTCCAGCCCGTGGGGAACAGGAATATGTGTTTCTTTTTCATTTCTGAGGTGTTTGTCAAAAGTGATGTTTTTGGGCTGAATTGAGAAATAAGGCGAATGCTGTGTTAGATCTTGCGCTAGCTCTTCAGGGAAAGGTCAGAATCAATAATCAAGCAAGAATTCGGCTTTCCAGCCCATGGGGAACAGGAATATGTGTTTCTTTTTCATTTCTGAGGTGTTTGTCAATAGTGATGTTTTTGGGCTGAATTGAATCCTAAGGCGAATGCTGTGTTAGACTTTGGGCTAGCTTTTCAGGGTAGGCTCGGAATCAAAAATCAAGCGAGAATTCAGCTTTCCAGCCTGTGGGGAACAGGAATATGTGTTTCATTTTCATTTCTGAGGTGTTTGTCAAAAGTGATGTTTTTGGGCTGAATTGAATCCTAAGGCGAATGCTGTGTTAGACTTTGGGCTAGCTTTTCAGGGTAGGCTCGGAATCAAAAATCAAGCGAGAATTCAGCTTTCCATCCTGTGGGGAACAGGAATATGTGTTTCATTTTCATTTCTGAGGTGTTTGTCAAAAGTGATGTTTTTGGGCTGAATTGAATCCTAAGGCGAATGCTGTGTTAGACTTTGGGCTAGCTTTTCAGGGTAGGCTCGGAATCAATAATCAAGCGAGAATTCAGCTTTCCAGCCCATGGGGAACAGGAATATGTGTTTCTTTTTCATTTCTGAGGTGTTTGTCAAAAGTGATGTTTTTGGGCTGAATTGAATCCTAAGGCGAATGCTGTGTTAGACTTTGGGCTAGCTTTTCAGGGTAGGCTCGGAATCAAAAATCAAGCGAGAATTCAGCTTTCCAGCCCGTGGGGAACAGGAATATGTGTTTCATTTTCATTTCTGAGGTGTTTGTCAAAAGTGATGTTTTTGGGCTGAATTGAGAAATAAGGCGAATGCTGTGTTAGACCTTGGGCTAGCTCTTCAGGGAAAGGTCAGAATCAAAAATTGAGCGAGAATTCAGCTTTCCAGCCCATGGGGAACAGGAATATGTGTTTCTTTTTCATTTCTGAGGTGTTTGTCAAAAGTGATGTTTTTGGGCTGAATTGAATCCTAAGGCGAATGCTGTGTTAGACTTTGGGCTAGCTTTTCAGGGTAGGCTCGGAATCAAAAATCAAGCGAGAATTCAGCTTTCCAGCCTGTGGGGAACAGGAATATGTGTTTCATTTTCATTTCTGAGGTGTTTGTCAAAAGTGATGTTTTTGGGCTGAATTGAGAAATAAGGCGAATGCTGTGTTAGACCTTGGGCTAGCTCTTCAGGGAAAGGTCGGAATCAAAAATTGAGCGAGAATTCAGCTTTCCAGCGCGTGGGGAACAGGAATATGTGTTTCTTTTTCATTTCTGAGGTGTTTGCCAAAAGTGATGTTTTTGGGCTGAATTGAGAAATAAGGCGAATGCTGTGTTAGACCTTGGGCTAGGTCTTCAGGGAAAGGTCGGAATCAAAAATCAAGTGAGAATTCGGCTTTCCAGCCTGTGGGGAACAGGAATATGTGTTTCTTTTTCATTTCTGAGGTGTTTGTCAAAAGTGATGTTTTTGGGCTGAATTGAGAAATAAGGCGAATGCTGTGTTAGACCTTGGGCTAGCTCTTCAGGGAAAGGTCGGAATCAAAAATCAAGCGAGAATTCGGCTTTCCAGCCTGTGCGGAACACGAATATGTGTTTCATTTTCATTTCTGAGGTGTTTGTCAAAAGTCATGTTTTTTGGCTGAATTGAGAACTGAGGCGAATGCTGTGTTAGACCTTGGGCTAGCTCTTCAGGGAAAGGTCGGAATCAAAAATTGAGCGAGAATTCGGCTTTCCAGCCCGTGGGGAACAGGAATATGTGTTTCTTTTTCATTTCTGAGGTGTTTGTCAAAAGTGATGTTTTTGGGCTGAATTGAGAAATAAGGCGAATGCTGTGTTAGACCTTGCGCTAGCTCTTCAGGGAAAGGTCAGAATCAATAATCAAGCGAGAATTCGGCTTTCCAGCCCATGGGGAACAGGAATATGTGTTTCTTTTTCATTTCTGAGGTGTTTGTCAATAGTGATGTTTTTGGGCTGAATTGAATCCTAAGGCGAATGCTGTGTTAGACTTTGGGCTAGCTTTTCAGGGTAGGCTCGGAATCAAAAATCAAGCGAGAATTCAGCTTTCCAGCCTGTGGGGAACAGGAATATGTGTTTCATTTTCATTTCTGAGGTGTTTGTCAAAAGTGATGTTTTTGGGCTGAATTGAATCCTAAGTCGAATGCTGTGTTAGACTTTGGGCTAGCTTTTCAGGGTAGGCTCGGAATCAAAAATCAAGCGAGAATTCAGCTTTCCATCCTGTGGGGAACAGGAATATGTGTTTCATTTTCATTTCTGAGGTGTTTGTCAAAAGTGATGTTTTTGGGCTGAATTGAATCCTAAGGCGAATGCTGTGTTAGACTTTGGGCTAGCTTTTCAGGGTAGGCTCGGAATCAAAAATCAAGCGAGAATTCAGCTTTCCAGCCCGTGGGGAACAGGAATATGTGTTTCATTTTCATTTCTGAGGTGTTTGTCAAAAGTGATGTTTTTGGGCCGAATTGAGAAATAAGGCGAATGCTGTGTTAGACCTTGGGCTAGCTCTTCAGGGAAAGGTCAGAATCAAAAATTGAGCGAGAATTCGGCTTTCCAGCCCATGGGGAACAGGAATATGTGTTTCTTTTTCATTTCTGAGGTGTTTGTCAAAAGTGATGTTTTTGGGCTGAATTGAATCCTAATGCGAATGCTGTGTTAGACTTTGGGCTAGCTTTTCAGGGTAGGCTCGGAATCAAAAATCAAGCGAGAATTCAGCTTTCCAGCCTGTGGGGAACAGGAATATGTGTTTCATTTTCATTTCTGAGGTGTTTGTCAAAAGTGATGTTTTTGGGCTGAATTGAGAAATAAGGCGAATGCTGTGTTAGACCTTGGGCTAGCTCTTCAGGGAAAGGTCGGAATCAAAAATTGAGCGAGAATTCAGCTTTCCAGCCCGTGGGGAACAGGAATATGTGTTTCTTTTTCATTTCTGAGGTGTTTGTCAAAAGTGATGTTTTTGGGCTGAATTGAGAAATAAGGCGAATGCTGTGTTAGACCTTGGGCTAGCTCTTCAGGGAAGGCTTGGAATCGAAAATCAAGCGAGAATTCGGCTTTCCAGCCCGTGGGGAACAGGAATATGTGTTTCTTTTTCATTTCTGAGGTGTTTGTCAAAAGTGATGTTTTTGGGCTGAATTGAATCCTAAGGCGAATGCTGTGTTAGAGTTTGGGCTAGCTTTTCAGGGTAGGCTCGGAATCAAAAATCAAGCGAGAATTCAGCTTTCCAGCCTGTGGGGAACAGGAATATGTGTTTCATTTTCATTTCTGAGGTGTTTGTCAAAAGTGATGTTTTTGGGCTGAATTGAGAAATAAGGCGAATGCTGTGTTAGACCTTGGGCTAGCTCTTCAGGGAAAGGTCGGAATCAAAAATTGAGCGAGAATTCAGCTTTCCAGCCCGTGGGGAACAGGAATATGTGTTTCTTTTTCATTTCTGAGGTGTTTGTCAAAAGTGATGTTTTTGGGCTGAATTGAGAAATAAGGCGAATGCTGTGTTAGACCTTGGGCTAGCTCTTCAGGGAAGGCTTGGAATCGAAAATCAAGCGAGAATTCGGCTTTCCAGCCCGTGGGGAACAGGAATATGTGTTTCTTTTTCATTTCTGAGGTGTTTGTCAAAAGTGATGTTTTTGGGCTGAATTGAATCCTAAGGCGAATGCTGTGTTAGACTTTGGGCTAGCTTTTCTGGGTAGGCTCGGAATCAAAAATTGAGCGAGAATTCGGCTTTCCAGCCCGTGGGGAACAGGAATATGTGTTTCTTTTTCATTTCTGAGGTGTTTGCCAAAAGTGATGTTTTTGGGCTGAATTGAGAAATAAGGCGAATGCTGTGTTAGACCTTGGGCTAGGTCTTCAGGGAAAGGTCGGAATCAAAAATCAAGCGAGAATTCGGCTTTCCAGCCTGTGGGGAACAGGAATATGTGTTTCTTTTTCATTTCTGAGGTGTTTGTCAAAAGTGATGTTTTTGGGCTGAATTGAGAAATAAGGCGAATGCTGTGTTAGACCTTGGGCTAGCTCTTCAGGGAAAGGTCGGAATCAAAAATCAAGCGAGAATTCGGCTTTCCAGCCTGTGCGGAACACGAATATGTGTTTCATTTTCATTTCTGAGGTGTTTGTCAAAAGTCATGTTTTTTGGCTGAATTGAGAACTGAGGCGAATGCTGTGTTAGACCTTGGGCTAGCTCTTCAGGGAAAGGTCGGAATCAAAAATTGAGCGAGAATTCGGCTTTCCAGCCCGTGGGGAACAGGAATATGTGTTTCTTTTTCATTTCTGAGGTGTTTGCCAAAAGTGATGTTTTTGGGCTGAATTGAGAAATAAGGCGAATGCTGTGTTAGACCTTGGGCTAGGTCTTCAGGGAAAGGTCGGAATCAAAAATCAAGCGAGAATTCGGCTTTCCAGCCTGTGGGGAACAGGAATATGTGTTTCTTTTTCATTTCTGAGGTGTTTGTCAAAAGTGATGTTTTTGGGCTGAATTGAGAAATAAGGCGAATGCTGTGTTAGACCTTGGGCTAGCTCTTCAGGGAAAGGTCGGAATCAAAAATCAAGCGAGAATTCGGCTTTCCAGCCTGTGCGGAACACGAATATGTGTTTCATTTTCATTTCTGAGGTGTTTGTCAAAAGTCATGTTTTTTGGCTGAATTGAGAACTGAGGCGAATGCTGTGTTAGACCTTGGCTAGCTCTTCAGGGAAAGGTCGGAATCAAAAATTGAGCGAGAATTCGGCTTTCCAGCCCGTGGGGAACAGGAATATGTGTTTCTTTTTCATTTCTGAGGTGTTTGTCAAAAGTGATGTTTTTGGGCTGAATTGAGAAATAAGGCGAATGCTGTGTTAGACCTTGCGCTAGCTCTTCAGGGAAAGGTCAGAATCAATAATCAAGCGAGAATTCGGCTTTCCAGCCCATGGGGAACAGGAATATGTGTTTCTTTTTCATTTCTGAGGTGTTTGTCAATAGTGATGTTTTTGGGCTGAATTGAATCCTAAGGCGAATGCTGTGTTAGACTTTGGGCTAGCTTTTCAGGGTAGGCTCGGAATCAAAAATCAAGCGAGAATTCAGCTTTCCAGCCTGTGGGGAACAGGAATATGTGTTTCATTTTCATTTCTGAGGTGTTTGTCAAAAGTGATGTTTTTGGGCTGAATTGAATCCTAAGTCGAATGCTGTGTTAGACTTTGGGCTAGCTTTTCAGGGTAGGCTCGGAATCAAAAATCAAGCGAGAATTCAGCTTTCCATCCTGTGGGGAACAGGAATATGTGTTTCATTTTCATTTCTGAGGTGTTTGTCAAAAGTGATGTTTTTGGGCTGAATTGAATCCTAAGGCGAATGCTGTGTTAGACTTTGGGCTAGCTTTTCAGGGTAGGCTCGGAATCAAAAATCAAGGGAGAATTCAGCTTTCCAGCCCGTGGGGAACAGGAATATGTGTTTCATTTTCATTTCTGAGGTGTTTGTCAAAAGTGATGTTTTTGGGCCGAATTGAGAAATAAGGCGAATGCTGTGTTAGACCTTGGGCTAGCTCTTCAGGGAAAGGTCAGAATCAAAAATTGAGCGAGAATTCGGCTTTCCAGCCCATGGGGAACAGGAATATGTGTTTCTTTTTCATTTCTGAGGTGTTTGTCAAAAGTGATGTTTTTGGGCTGAATTGAATCCTAAGGCGAATGCTGTGTTAGACTTTGGGCTAGCTTTTCAGGGTAGGCTCGGAATCAAAAATCAAGCGAGAATTCAGCTTTCCAGCCTGTGGGGAACAGGAATATGTGTTTCATTTTCATTTCTGAGGTGTTTGTCAAAAGTGATGTTTTTGGGCTGAATTGAGAAATAAGGCGAATGCTGTGTTAGACCTTGGGCTAGCTCTTCAGGGAAAGGTCGGAATCAAAAATTGAGCGAGAATTCAGCTTTCCAGCCCGTGGGGAACAGGAATATGTGTTTCTTTTTCATTTCTGAGGTGTTTGTCAAAAGTGATGTTTTTGGGCTGAATTGAGAAATAAAGCGAATGCTGTGTTAGACCTTGGGCTAGCTCTTCAGGGAAGGCTTGGAATCGAAAATCAAGCGAGAATTCGGCTTTCCAGCCCGTGGGGAACAGGAATATGTGTTTCTTTTTCATTTCTGAGGTGTTTGTCAAAAGTGATGTTTTTGGGCTGAATTGAATCCTAAGGCGAATGCTGTGTTAGAGTTTGGGCTAGCTTTTCAGGGTAGGCTCGGAATCAAAAATCAAGCGAGAATTCAGCTTTCCAGCCTGTGGGGAACAGGAATATGTGTTTCATTTTCATTTCTGAGGTGTTTGTCAAAAGTGATGTTTTTGGGCTGAATTGAGAAATAAGGCGAATGCTGTGTTAGACCTTGGGCTAGCTCTTCAGGGAAAGGTCGGAATCAAAAATTGAGCGAGAATTCGGCTTTCCAGCCCGTGGGGAACAGGAATATGTGTTTCTTTTTCATTTCTGAGGTGTTTGCCAAAAGTGATGTTTTTGGGCTGAATTGAGAAATAAGGCGAATGCTGTGTTAGACCTTGGGCTAGGTCTTCAGGGAAAGGTCGGAATCAAAAATCAAGCGAGAATTCGGCTTTCCAGCCTGTGGGGAACAGGAATATGTGTTTCTTTTTCATTTCTGAGGTGTTTGTCAAAAGTGATGTTTTTGGGCTGAATTGAGAAATAAGGCGAATGCTGTGTTAGACCTTGGGCTAGCTCTTCAGGGAAAGGTCGGAATCAAAAATCAAGCGAGAATTCGGCTTTCCAGCCTGTGCGGAACACGAATATGTGTTTTCATTTTCATTTCTGAGGTGTTTGTCAAAAGTCATGTTTTTTGGCTGAATTGAGAACTGAGGCGAATGCTGTGTTAGACCTTGGGCTAGCTCTTCAGGGAAAGGTCGGAATCAAAAATTGAGCGAGAATTCGGCTTTCCAGCCCGTGGGGAACAGGAATATGTGTTTCTTTTTCATTTCTGAGGTGTTTGTCAAAAGTGATGTTTTTGGGCTGAATTGAGAAATAAGGCGAATGCTGTGTTAGACCTTGCGCTAGCTCTTCAGGGAAAGGTCAGAATCAATAATCAAGCGAGAATTCGGCTTTCCAGCCCATGGGGAACAGGAATATGTGTTTCTTTTTCATTTCTGAGGTGTTTGTCAATAGTGATGTTTTTGGGCTGAATTGAATCCTAAGGCGAATGCTGTGTTAGACTTTGGGCTAGCTTTTCAGGGTAGGCTCGGAATCAAAAATCAAGCGAGAATTCAGCTTTCCAGCCTGTGGGGAACAGGAATATGTGTTTCATTTTCATTTCTGAGGTGTTTGTCAAAAGTGATGTTTTTGGGCTGAATTGAATCCTAAGTCGAATGCTGTGTTAGACTTTGGGCTAGCTTTTCAGGGTAGGCTCGGAATCAAAAATCAAGCGAGAATTCAGCTTTCCATCCTGTGGGGAACAGGAATATGTGTTTCATTTTCATTTCTGAGGTGTTTGTCAAAAGTGATGTTTTTGGGCTGAATTGAATCCTAAGGCGAATGCTGTGTTAGACTTTGGGCTAGCTTTTCAGGGTAGGCTCGGAATCAAAAATCAAGCGAGAATTCAGCTTTCCAGCCCATGGGGAACAGGAATATGTGTTTCATTTTCATTTCTGAGGTGTTTGTCAAAAGTGATGTTTTTGGGCCGAATTGAGAAATAAGGCGAATGCTGTGTTAGACCTTGGGCTAGCTCTTCAGGGAAAGGTCAGAATCAAAAATTGAGCGAGAATTCGGCTTTCCAGCCCATGGGGAACAGGAATATGTGTTTCTTTTTCATTTCTGAGGTGTTTGTCAAAAGTCATGTTTTTGGGCTGAATTGAATCCTAAGGCGAATGCTGTGTTAGACTTTGGGCTAGCTTTTCAGGGTAGGCTCGGAATCAAAAATCAAGCGAGAATTCAGCTTTCCAGCCTGTGGGGAACAGGAATATGTGTTTCATTTTCATTTCTGAGGTGTTTGTCAAAAGTGATGTTTTTGGGCTGAATTGAGAAATAAGGCGAATGCTGTGTTAGACCTTGGGCTAGCTCTTCAGGGAAGGCTTGGAATCGAAAATCAAGCGAGAATTCGGCTTTCCAGCCCGTGGGGAACAGGAATATGTGTTTCTTTTTCATTTCTGAGGTGTTTGTCAAAAGTGATGTTTTTGGGCTGAATTGAATCCTAAGGCGAATGCTGTGTTAGAGTTTGGGCTAGCTTTTCAGGGTAGGCTCGGAATCAAAAATCAAGCGAGAATTCAGCTTTCCAGCCTGTGGGGAACAGGAATATGTGTTTCATTTTCATTTCTGAGGTGTTTGTCAAAAGTGATGTTTTTGGGCTGAATTGAGAAATAAGGCGAATGCTGTGTTAGACCTTGGGCTAGCTCTTCAGGGAAAGGTCGGAATCAAAAATTGAGCGAGATTCGGCTTTCCAGCCCGTGGGGAACAGGAATATGTGTTTCTTTTTCATTTCTGAGGTGTTTGCCAAAAGTGATGTTTTTGGGCTGAATTGAGAAATAAGGCGAATGCTGTGTTAGACCTTGGGCTAGGTCTTCAGGGAAAGGTCGGAATCAAAAATCAAGCGAGAATTCGGCTTTCCAGCCTGTGGGGAACAGGAATATGTGTTTCTTTTTCATTTCTGAGGTGTTTGTCAAAAGTGATGTTTTTGGGCTGAATTGAGAAATAAGGCGAATGCTGTGTTAGACCTTGGGCTAGCTCTTCAGGGAAAGGTCGGAATCAAAAATCAAGCGAGAATTCGGCTTTCCAGCCTGTGCGGAACACGAATATGTGTTTCATTTTCATTTCTGAGGTGTTTGTCAAAAGTCATGTTTTTTGGCTGAATTGAGAACTGAGGCGAATGCTGTGTTAGACCTTGGGCTAGCTCTTCAGGGAAAGGTCGGAATCAAAAATTGAGCGAGAATTCGGCTTTCCAGCCCGTGGGGAACAGGAATATGTGTTTCTTTTTCATTTCTGAGGTGTTTGTCAAAAGTGATGTTTTTGGGCTGAATTGAGAAATAAGGCGAATGCTGTGTTAGACTTTGGGCTAGCTTTTCAGGGTAGGCTCGGAATCAAAAATCAAGCGAGAATTCAGCTTTCCAGCCTGTGGGGAACAGGAATATGTGTTTCATTTTCATTTCTGAGGTGTTTGTCAAAAGTGATGTTTTTGGGCTGAATTGAATCCTAAGTCGAATGCTGTGTTAGACTTTGGGCTAGCTTTCCAGGGTAGGCTCGGAATCAAAAATCAAGCGAGAATTCAGCTTTCCATCCTGTGGGGAACAGGAATATGTGTTTCATTTTCATTTCTGAGGTGTTTGTCAAAAGTGATGTTTTTGGGCTGAATTGAATCCTAAGGCGAATGCTGTGTTAGACTTTGGGCTAGCTTTTCAGGGTAGGCTCGGAATCAAAAATCAAGCGAGAATTCAGCTTTCCAGCCCGTGGGGAACAGGAATATGTGTTTCATTTTCATTTCTGAGGTGTTTGTCAAAAGTGATGTTTTTGGGCCGAATTGAGAAATAAGGCGAATGCTGTGTTAGAGTTTGGGCTAGCTTTTCAGGGTAGGCTCGGAATCAAAAATCAAGCGAGAATTCAGCTTTCCAGCCTGTGGGGAACAGGAATATGTGTTTCATTTTCATTTCTGAGGTGTTTGTCAAAAGTGATGTTTTTGGGCTGAATTGAGAAATAAGGCGAATGCTGTGTTAGACCTTGGGCTAGCTCTTCAGGGAAAGGTCGGAATCAAAAATTGAGCGAGATTCGGCTTTCCAGCCCGTGGGGAACAGGAATATGTGTTTCTTTTTCATTTCTGAGGTGTTTGCCAAAAGTGATGTTTTTGGGCTGAATTGAGAAATAAGGCGAATGCTGTGTTAGACCTTGGGCTAGGTCTTCAGGGAAAGGTCGGAATCAAAAATCAAGCGAGAATTCGGCTTTCCAGCCTGTGGGGAACAGGAATATGTGTTTCTTTTTCATTTCTGAGGTGTTTGTCAAAAGTGATGTTTTTGGGCTGAATTGAGAAATAAGGCGAATGCTGTGTTAGACCTTGGGCTAGCTCTTCAGGGAAAGGTCGGAATCAAAAATCAAGCGAGAATTCGGCTTTCCAGCCTGTGCGGAACACGAATATGTGTTTCATTTTCATTTCTGAGGTGTTTGTCAAAAGTCATGTTTTTTGGCTGAATTGAGAACTGAGGCGAATGCTGTGTTAGACCTTGGGCTAGCTCTTCAGGGAAAGGTCGGAATCAAAAATTGAGCGAGAATTCGGCTTTCCAGCCCGTGGGGAACAGGAATATGTGTTTTCTTTTTCATTTCTGAGGTGTTTGTCAAAAGTGATGTTTTTGGGCTGAATTGAGAAATAAGGCGAATGCTGTGTTAGACTTTGGGCTAGCTTTTCAGGGTAGGCTCGGAATCAAAAATCAAGCGAGAATTCAGCTTTCCAGCCTGTGGGGAACAGGAATATGTGTTTCATTTTCATTTCTGAGGTGTTTGTCAAAAGTGATGTTTTTGGGCTGAATTGAATCCTAAGTCGAATGCTGTGTTAGACTTTGGGCTAGCTTTCCAGGGTAGGCTCGGAATCAAAAATCAAGCGAGAATTCAGCTTTCCATCCTGTGGGGAACAGGAATATGTGTTTCATTTTCATTTCTGAGGTGTTTGTCAAAAGTGATGTTTTTGGGCTGAATTGAATCCTAAGGCGAATGCTGTGTTAGACTTTGGGCTAGCTTTTCAGGGTAGGCTCGGAATCAAAAATCAAGCGAGAATTCAGCTTTCCAGCCCGTGGGGAACAGGAATATGTGTTTCATTTTCATTTCTGAGGTGTTTGTCAAAAGTGATGTTTTTGGGCCGAATTGAGAAATAAGGCGAATGCTGTGTTAGACCTTGGGCTAGCTCTTCAGGGAAAGGTCAGAATCAAAAATTGAGCGAGAATTCGGCTTTCCAGCCCATGGGGAACAGGAATATGTGTTTCTTTTTCATTTCTGAGGTGTTTGTCAAAAGTGATGTTTTTGGGCTGAATTGAATCCTAAGGCGAATGCTGTGTTAGACCTTGGGCTAGCTTTTCAGGGTAGGCTCGGAATCAAAAATCAAGCGAGAATTCAGCTTTCCAGCCTGTGGGGAACAGGAATATGTGTTTCATTTTCATTTCTGAGGTGTTTGTCAAAAGTGATGTTTTTGGGCTGAATTGAGAAATAAGGCGAATGCTGTGTTAGACCTTGGGCTAGCTCTTCAGGGAAAGGTCGGAATCAAAAATTGAGCGAGAATTCAGCTTTCCAGCCCGTGGGGAACAGGAATATGTGTTTCTTTTTCATTTCTGAGGTGTTTGTCAAAAGTGATGTTTTTGGGCTGAATTGAGAAATAAGGCGAATGCTGTGTTAGACCTTGGGCTAGCTCTTCAGGGAAGGCTTGGAATCGAAAATCAAGCGAGAATTCGGCTTTCCAGCCCGTGGGGAACAGGAATATGTGTTTCATTTTCATTTCTGAGGTGTTTGTCAAAAGTGATGTTTTTGGGCCGAATTGAGAAATAAGGCGAATGCTGTGTTAGACCTTGGGCTAGCTCTTCAGGGAAAGGTCAGAATCAAAAATTGAGCGAGAATTCGGCTTTCCAGCCCATGGGGAACAGGAATATGTGTTTCTTTTTCATTTCTGAGGTGTTTGTCAAAAGTGATGTTTTTGGGCTGAATTGAATCCTAAGGCGAATGCTGTGTTAGACTTTGGGCTAGCTTTTCAGGGTAGGCTCGGAATCAAAAATCAAGCGAGAATTCAGCTTTCCAGCCTGTGGGGAACAGGAATATGTGTTTCATTTTCATTTCTGAGGTGTTTGTCAAAAGTGATGTTTTTGGGCTGAATTGAGAAATAAGGCGAATGCTGTGTTAGACCTTGGGCTAGCTCTTCAGGGAAAGGTCGGAATCAAAAATTGAGCGAGAATTCAGCTTTCCAGCCCGTGGGGAACAGGAATATGTGTTTCTTTTTCATTTCTGAGGTGTTTGTCAAAAGTGATGTTTTTGGGCTGAATTGAGAAATAAAGCGAATGCTGTGTTAGACCTTGGGCTAGCTCTTCAGGGAAGGCTTGGAATCGAAAATCAAGCGAGAATTCGGCTTTCCAGCCCGTGGGGAACAGGAATATGTGTTTCTTTTTCATTTCTGAGGTGTTTGTCAAAAGTGATGTTTTTGGGCTGAATTGAATCCTAAGGCGAATGCTGTGTTAGAATTTGGGCTAGCTTTTCAGGGTAGGCTCGGAATCAAAAATCAAGCGAGAATTCAGCTTTCCAGCCTGTGGGGAACAGGAATATGTGTTTCATTTTCATTTCTGAGGTGTTTGTCAAAAGTGATGTTTTTGGGCTGAATTGAGAAATAAGGCGAATGCTGTGTTAGACCTTGGGCTAGCTCTTCAGGGAAAGGTCGGAATCAAAAATTGAGCGAGAATTCGGCTTTCCAGCCCGTGGGGAACAGGAATATGTGTTTCTTTTTCATTTCTGAGGTGTTTGCCAAAAGTGATGTTTTTGGGCTGAATTGAGAAATAAGGCGAATGCTGTGTTAGACCTTGGGCTAGGTCTTCAGGGAAAGGTCGGAATCAAAAATCAAGCGAGAATTCGGCTTTCCAGCCTGTGGGGAACAGGAATATGTGTTTCTTTTTCATTTCTGAGGTGTTTGTCAAAAGTGATGTTTTTGGGCTGAATTGAGAAATAAGGCGAATGCTGTGTTAGACCTTGGGCTAGCTCTTCAGGGAAAGGTCGGAATCAAAAATCAAGCGAGAATTCGGCTTTCCAGCCTGTGCGGAACACGAATATGTGTTTCATTTTCATTTCTGAGGTGTTTGTCAAAAGTCATGTTTTTTGGCTGAATTGAGAACTGAGGCGAATGCTGTGTTAGACCTTGGGCTAGCTCTTCAGGGAAAGGTCGGAATCAAAAATTGAGCGAGAATTCGGCTTTCCAGCCCGTGGGGAACAGGAATATGTGTTTCTTTTTCATTTCTGAGGTGTTTGTCAAAAGTGATGTTTTTGGGCTGAATTGAGAAATAAGGCGAATGCTGTGTTAGACCTTGCGCTAGCTCTTCAGGGAAAGGTCAGAATCAATAATCAAGCGAGAATTCGGCTTTCCAGCCCATGGGGAACAGGAATATGTGTTTCTTTTTCATTTCTGAGGTGTTTGTCAATAGTGATGTTTTTGGGCTGAATTGAATCCTAAGGCGAATGCTGTGTTAGACTTTGGGCTAGCTTTTCAGGGTAGGCTCGGAATCAAAAATTCAAGCGAGAATTCAGCTTTCCAGCCTGTGGGGAACAGGAATATGTGTTTCATTTTCATTTCTGAGGTGTTTGTCCAAAGTGATGTTTTTGGGCTGAATTGAATCCTAAGTCGAATGCTGTGTTAGACTTTGGGCTAGCTTTTCAGGTAGGCTCGGAATCAAAAATCAAGCGAGAATTCAGCTTTCCATCCTGTGGGGAACAGGAATATGTGTTTCTTTTTCATTTCTGAGGTGTTTGTCAAAAGTGATGTTTTTTGGGCTGAATTGAATCCTAAGGCGAATGCTGTGTAGACTTTGGGCTAGCTTTTCAGGGTAGGCTCGGAATCAAAAATCAAGCGAGAATTCAGCTTTCCAGCCCATGTGGGGGAACAGGAATATGTGTTTCATTTTCATTTCTGAGGTGTTTGTCAAAAGTGATGTTTTTGGGCCGAATTGAGAAATAAGGCGAATGCTGTTGTTAGACCTTGGGCTAGCTCTTCAGGGAAAGGTCAGAATCAAAAATTGAGCGAGAATTCGGCTTTCCAGCCCATGGGGAACAGGAATATGTGTTTTCTTTTTCATTTCTGAGGTGTTTGTCAAAAGTGATGTTTTTGGGCTGAATTGAATCCTAAGGCGAATGCTGTGTTTAGACTTTGGGCTAGCTTTTCAGGGGTAGGCTCGGAATCAAAAATCAAGCGAGAATTCAGCTTTCCAGCCTGTGGGGAACAGGAATATGTGTTTCATTTTCATTTCTGAGGTGTTTGTCAAAAGTGATGTTTTTTGGGGCTGAATTGAGAAATAAGGCGAATGCTGTGTTAGACCTTGGGCTAGCTCTTCAGGGAAGGCTTGGAATCGAAAATCAAGCGAGAATTCGGCTTTCCAGCCCGTGGGGAACAGGAATATGTGTTTCTTTTTCATTTCTGAGGTGTTTGTCAAAAGTGATGTTTTTGGGCTGAATTGAATCCTAAGGCGAATGCTGTGTTTAGAGTTTGGGCTAGCTTTTCAGGGTAGGCTCGGAATCAAAAATCAAGCGAGAATTCAGCTTTCCAGCCTGTGGGGAACAGGAATATGTGTTTCATTTTCATTTCTGAGGTGTTTGTCAAAAGTGATGTTTTTGGGCTGAATTGAGAAATAAGGCGAATGCTGTGTTAGACCTTGGGCTAGCTCTTCAGGGAAAGGTCGGAATCAAAAATTGAGCGAGAATTCGCTTTCCAGCCCGTGGGGAACAGGAATATGTGTTTCTTTTTCATTTCTGAGGTGTTTGCCAAAAGTGATGTTTTTGGGCTGAATTGAGAAATAAGGCGAATGCTGTGTTAGACCTTGGGCTAGGTCTTCAGGGAAAGGTCGGAATCAAAAATCAGCGAGAATTCGGCTTTCCAGCCTGTGGGGAACAGGAATATGTGTTTCTTTTTCATTTCTGAGGTGTTTGTCAAAAGTGATGTTTTTGGGCTGAATTGAGAAATAAGGCGAATGCTGTGTTAGACCTTGGCTAGCTCTTCAGGGAAAGGTCGGAATCAAAAATCAAGCGAGAATTCGGCTTTCCAGCCTGTGCGGAACACGAATATGTGTTTCATTTTCATTTCTGAGGTGTTTGTCAAAAGTCATGTTTTTTGGGCTGAATTGAGAACTGAGGGCGAATGCTGTGTTTTAGACCTTGGGCTAGCTCTTCAGGGAAAGGTCGGAATCAAAAATTGAGCGAGGAATTCGGCTTTCCAGCCCGTGGGGAACAGGAATATGTGTTTCTTTTTCATTTCTGAGGGTGTTTTGTCAAAAGTGATGTTTTTGGGCTGAATTGAGAAATAAGGCGAATGCTGTGTTAGACTTTGGGCTAGCTTTTCAGGGTAGGCTCGGAATCAAAAATCAAGCGAGAATTCAGCTTTCCAGCCTGTGGGGAACAGGAATATGTGTTTCATTTTCATTTCTGAGGTGTTTGTCAAAAGTGATGTTTTTGGGGCTGAATTGAATCCTAAGTCGAATGCTGTGTTAGGACTTTGGGCTAGCTTTCCAGGGTAGGCTCGGAATCAAAATCAAGCGAGAATTCAGCTTTCCATCCTGTGGGGAACAGGAATATGTGTTTCATTTTCATTTCTGAGGTGTTTGTCAAAAGTGATGTTTTTGGGCTGAATTGAATCCTAAGGCGAATGCTGTGTTAGACTTTGGGCTAGCTTTTCAGGGTAGGCTCGGAATCAAAAATCAAGCGAGAATTCAGCTTTCCAGCCCGTGGGGAACAGGAATATGTGTTTCATTTTCATTTCTGAGGTGTTTGTCAAAAGTGATGTTTTTGGGCCGAATTGAGAAATAAGGCGAATGCTGTGTTAGACCTTGGGCTAGCTCTTCAGGGAAAGGTCAGAATCAAAAATTGAGCGAGAATTCGGCTTTCCAGCCCATGGGGAACAGGAATATGTGTTTCTTTTTCATTTCTGAGGTGTTTGTCAAAAGTGATGTTTTTGGGCTGAATTGAATCCTAAGGCGAATGCTGTGTTAGACTTTGGGCTAGCTTTTCAGGGTAGGCTCGGAATCAAAAATCAAGCGAGAATTCAGCTTTCCAGCCTGTGGGGAACAGGAATATGTGTTTCATTTTCATTTCTGAGGTGTTTGTCAAAAGTGATGTTTTTGGGCTGAATTGAGAAATAAGGCGAATGCTGTGTTAGACCTTGGGCTAGCTCTTCAGGGAAAGGTCGGAATCAAAAATTGAGCGAGAATTCAGCTTTCCAGCCCGTGGGGAACAGGAATATGTGTTTCTTTTTCATTTCTGAGGTGTTTGTCAAAAGTGATGTTTTTGGGCTGAATTGAGAAATAAGGCGAATGCTGTGTTAGACCTTGGGCTAGCTCTTCAGGGAAGGCTTGGAATCGAAAATCAAGCGAGAATTCGGCTTTCCAGCCCGTGGGGAACAGGAATATGTGTTTCTTTTTCATTTCTGAGGTGTTTGTCAAAAGTGATGTTTTTGGGCTGAATTGAATCCTAAGGCGAATGCTGTGTTAGAGTTTGGGCTAGCTTTTCAGGGTAGGCTCGGAATCAAAAATCAAGCGAGAATTCAGCTTTCCAGCCTGTGGGGAACAGGAATATGTGTTTCATTTTCATTTCTGAGGTGTTTGTCAAAAGTGATGTTTTTGGGCTGAATTGAGAAATAAGGCGAATGCTGTGTTAGACCTTGGGCTAGCTCTTCAGGGAAAGGTCGGAATCAAAAATTGAGCGAGAATTCGGCTTTCCAGCCCGTGGGGAACAGGAATATGTGTTTCTTTTTCATTTCTGAGGTGTTTGCCAAAAGTGATGTTTTTGGGCTGAATTGAGAAATAAGGCGAATGCTGTGTTAGACCTTGGGCTAGGTCTTCAGGGAAAGGTCGGAATCAAAAATCAAGCGAGAATTCGGCTTTCCAGCCTGTGGGGAACAGGAATATGTGTTTCTTTTTCATTTCTGAGGTGTTTGTCAAAAGTGATGTTTTTGGGCTGAATTGAGAAATAAGGCGAATGCTGTGTTAGACCTTGGGCTAGCTCTTCAGGGAAAGATCGGAATCAAAAATCAAGCGAGAATTCGGCTTTCCAGCCTGTGCGGAACACGAATATGTGTTTCATTTTCATTTCGGAGGTGTTTGTCAAAAGTCATGTTTTTTGGCTGAATTGAGAATGCTGTGTTAGACCTTGGGCTAGCTCTTCAGGGAAAGGTCGGAATCAAAAATTGAGCGAGAATTCGGCTTTCCAGCCCGTGGGGAACAGGAATATGTGTTTCTTTTTCATTTCTGAGGTGTTTGTCAAAAGTGATGTTTTTGGGCTGAATTGAGAAATAAGGCGAATGCTGTGTTAGACCTTGGGCTAGCTCTTCAGGGAAAGGTCGGAATCAAAAATTGAGCGAGAATTCGGCTTTCCAGCCCGTGGGGAACAGGAATATGTGTTTCTTTTTCATTTCTGAGGTGTTTGTCAAAAGTGATGTTTTTGGGCTGAATTGAGAAATAAGGCGAATGCTGTGTTAGACCTTGCGCTAGCTCTTCAGGGAAAGGTCAGAATCAATAATCAAGCGAGAATTCGGCTTTCCAGCCCATGGGGAACAGGAATATGTGTTTCTTTTTCATTTCTGAGGTGTTTGTCAATAGTGATGTTTTTGGGCTGAATTGAATCCTAAGGCGAATGCTGTGTTAGACTTTGGGCTAGCTTTTCAGGGTAGGCTCGGAATCAAAAATCAAGCGAGAATTCAGCTTTCCAGCCTGTGGGGAACAGGAATATGTGTTTCATTTTCATTTCTGAGGTGTTTGTCAAAAGTGATGTTTTTGGGCTGAATTGAATCCTAAGTCGAATGCTGTGTTAGACTTTGGGCTAGCTTTTCAGGGTAGGCTCGGAATCAAAAATCAAGCGAGAATTCAGCTTTCCATCCTGTGGGGAACAGGAATATGTGTTTCATTTTCATTTCTGAGGTGTTTGTCAAAAGTGATGTTTTTGGGCTGAATTGAATCCTAAGGCGAATGCTGTGTTAGACTTTGGGCTAGCTTTTCAGGGTAGGCTCGGAATCAAAAATCAAGCGAGAATTCAGCTTTCCAGCCCGTGGGGAACAGGAATATGTGTTTCATTTTCATTTCTGAGGTGTTTGTCAAAAGTGATGTTTTTGGGCCGAATTGAGAAATAAGGCGAATGCTGTGTTAGACCTTGGGCTAGCTCTTCAGGGAAAGGTCAGAATCAAAAATTGAGCGAGAATTCGGCTTTCCAGCCCATGGGGAACAGGAATATGTGTTTCTTTTTCATTTCTGAGGTGTTTGTCAAAAGTGATGTTTTTGGGCTGAATTGAATCCTAAGGCGAATGCTGTGTTAGACTTTGGGCTAGCTTTTCAGGGTAGGCTCGGAATCAAAAATCAAGCGAGAATTCAGCTTTCCAGCCTGTGGGGAACAGGAATATGTGTTTCATTTTCATTTCTGAGGTGTTTGTCAAAAGTGATGTTTTTGGGCTGAATTGAGAAATAAGGCGAATGCTGTGTTAGACCTTGGGCTAGCTCTTCAGGGAAAGGTCGGAATCAAAAATTGAGCGAGAATTCAGCTTTCCAGCCCGTGGGGAACAGGAATATGTGTTTCTTTTTCATTTCTGAGGTGTTTGTCAAGAGTGATGTTTTTGGGCTGAATTGAGAAATAAGGCGAATGCTGTGTTAGACCTTGGGCTAGCTCTTCAGGGAAGGCTTGGAATCGAAAATCAAGCGAGAATTCGGCTTTCCAGCCCGTGGGGAACAGGAATATGTGTTTCTTTTTCATTTCTGAGGTGTTTGTCAAAAGTGATGTTTTTGGGCTGAATTGAATCCTAAGGCGAATGCTGTGTTAGAGTTTGGGCTAGCTTTTCAGGGTAGGCTCGGAATCAAAAATCAAGCGAGAATTCAGCTTTCCAGCCTGTGGGGAACAGGAATATGTGTTTCATTTTCATTTCTGAGGTGTTTGTCAAAAGTGATGTTTTTGGGCTGAATTGAGAAATAAGGCGAATGCTGTGTTAGACCTTGGGCTAGGTCTTCAGGGAAAGGTCGGAATCAAAAATTGAGCGAGAATTCGGCTTTCCAGCCCGTGGGGAACAGGAATATGTGTTTCTTTTTCATTTCTGAGGTGTTTGCCAAAAGTGATGTTTTTGGGCTGAATTGAGAAATAAGGCGAATGCTGTGTTAGACCTTGGGCTAGGTCTTCAGGGAAAGGTCGGAATCAAAAATCAAGCGAGAATTCGGCTTTCCAGCCTGTGGGGAGCAGGAATATGTGTTTCTTTTTCATTTCTGAGGTGTTTGTCAAAAGTGATGTTTTTGGGCTGAATTGAGAAATAAGGCGAATGCTGTGTTAGACCTTGGGCTAGCTCTTCAGGGAAAGGTCGGAATCAAAAATCAAGCGAGAATTCGGCTTTCCAGCCTGTGCGGAACACGAATATGTGTTTCATTTTCATTTCTGAGGTGTTTGTCAAAAGTCATGTTTTTTGGCTGAATTGAGAACTGAGGCGAATGCTGTGTTAGACCTTGGGCTAGCTCTTCAGGGAAAGGTCGGAATCAAAAATTGAGCGAGAATTCGGCTTTCCAGCCCGTGGGGAACAGGAATATGTGTTTCTTTTTCATTTCTGAGGTGTTTGTCAAAAGTGATGTTTTTGGGCTGAATTGAGAAATAAGGCGAATGCTGTGTTAGACCTTGCGCTAGCTCTTCAGGGAAAGGTCAGAATCAATAATCAAGCGAGAATTCGGCTTTCCAGCCCATGGGGAACAGGAATATGTGTTTCTTTTTCATTTCTGAGGTGTTTGTCAATAGTGATGTTTTTGGGCTGAATTGAATCCTAAGGCGAATGCTGTGTTAGACTTTGGGCTAGCTTTTCAGGGTAGGCTCGGAATCAAAAATCAAGCGAGAATTCAGCTTTCCAGCCTGTGGGGAACAGGAATATGTGTTTCATTTTCATTTCTGAGGTGTTTGTCAAAAGTGATGTTTTTGGGCTGAATTGAATCCTAAGTCGAATGCTGTGTTAGACTTTGGGCTAGCTTTCCAGGGTAGGCTCGGAATCAAAAATCAAGCGAGAATTCAGCTTTCCATCCTGTGGGGAACAGGAATATGTGTTTCATTTTCATTTCTGAGGTGTTTGTCAAAAGTGATGTTTTTGGGCTGAATTGAATCCTAAGGCGAATGCTGTGTTAGACTTTGGGCTAGCTTTTCAGGGTAGGCTCGGAATCAAAAATCAAGCGAGAATTCAGCTTTCCAGCCCATGGGGAACAGGAATATGTGTTTCATTTTCATTTCTGAGGTGTTTGTCAAAAGTGATGTTTTTGGGCCGAATTGAGAAATAAGGCGAATGCTGTGTTAGACCTTGGGCTAGCTCTTCAGGGAAAGGTCAGAATCAAAAATTGAGCGAGAATTCGGCTTTCCAGCCCATGGGGAACAGGAATATGTGTTTCTTTTTCATTTCTGAGGTGTTTGTCAAAAGTGATGTTTTTGGGCTGAATTGAATCCTAAGGCGAATGCTGTGTTAGACTTTGGGCTAGCTTTTCAGGGTAGGCTCGGAATCAAAAATCAAGCGAGAATTCAGCTTTCCAGCCTGTGGGGAACAGGAATATGTGTTTCATTTTCATTTCTGAGGTGTTTGTCAAAAGTGATGTTTTTGGGCTGAATTGAGAAATAAGGCGAATGCTGTGTTAGACCTTGGGCTAGCTCTTCAGGGAAAGGTCGGAATCAAAAATTGAGCGAGAATTCAGCTTTCCAGCCCGTGGGGAACAGGAATATGTGTTTCTTTTTCATTTCTGAGGTGTTTGTCAAAAGTGATGTTTTTGGGCTGAATTGAGAAATAAGGCGAATGCTGTGTTAGACCTTGGGCTAGCTCTTCAGGGAAGGCTTGGAATCGAAAATCAAGCGAGAATTCGGCTTTCCAGCCCGTGGGGAACAGGAATATGTGTTTCTTTTTCATTTCTGAGGTGTTTGTCAAAAGTGATGTTTTTGGGCTGAATTGAATCCTAAGGCGAATGCTGTGTTAGAGTTTGGGCTAGCTTTTCAGGGTAGGCTCGGAATCAAAAATCAAGCGAGAATTCAGCTTTCCAGCCTGTGGGGAACAGGAATATGTGTTTCATTTTCATTTCTGAGGTGTTTGTCAAAAGTGATGTTTTTGGGCTGAATTGAGAAATAAGGCGAATGCTGTGTTAGACCTTGGGCTAGCTCTTCAGGGAAAGGTCGGAATCAAAAATTGAGCGAGAATTCGGCTTTCCAGCCCGTGGGGAACAGGAATATGTGTTTCTTTTTCATTTCTGAGGTGTTTGTCAAAAGTGATGTTTTTGGGCTGAATTGAGAAATAAGGCGAATGCTGTGTTAGACCTTGGGCTAGCTCTTCAGGGAAAGGTCGGAATCAAAAATTGAGCGAGAATTCGACTTTCCAGCCCGTGGGGAACAGGAATATGTGTTTCTTTTTCATTTCTGAGGTGTTTGTCAAAAGTGATGTTTTTGGGCTGAATTGAGAAATAAGGCGAATGCTGTGTTAGACCTTGCGCTAGCTCTTCAGGGAAAGGTCAGAATCAATAATCAAGCGAGAATTCGGCTTTCCAGCCCATGGGGAACAGGAATATGTGTTTCTTTTTCATTTCTGAGGTGTTTGTCAATAGTGATGTTTTTGGGCTGAATTGAATCCTAAGGCGCATGCTGTGTTAGACTTTGGGCTAGCTTTTCAGGGTAGGCTCGGAATCAAAAATCAAGCGAAAATTCAGCTTTCCAGCCTGTGGGGAACAGGAATATGTGTTTCATTTTCATTTCTGAGGTGTTTGTCAAAAGTGATGTTTTTGGGCTGAATTGAATCCTAAGTCGAATGCTGTGTTAGACTTTGGGCTAGCTTTTCAGGGTAGGCTCGGAATCAAAAATCAAGCGAGAATTCAGCTTTCCAGCCTGTGGGGAACAGGAATATGTGTTTCATTTTCATTTCTGAGGTGTTAGTCAAAAGTGATGTTTTTGGGCCGAATTGAGAAATAAGGCGAATGCTGTGTTAGACCTTGGGCTAGCTTTTCAGGGTAGGCTCGGAATCAAAAATCAAGCGAGAATTCAGCTTTCCAGCCTGTGGGGAACAGGAATATGTGTTTCATTTTCATTTCTGAGGTGTTTGTCAAAAGTGATGTTTTTGGGCTGAATTGAGAAATAAGGCGAATGCTGTGTTAGACCTTGGGCTAGCTCTTCAGGGAAAGGTCGGAATCAAAAATTGAGCGAGAATTCAGCTTTCCAGCCCGTGGGGAACAGGAATATGTGTTTCTTTTTCATTTCTGAGGTGTTTGTCAAAAGTGATGTTTTTGGGCTGAATTGAGAAATAAGGCGAATGCTGTGTTAGACCTTGGGCTAGCTCTTCAGGGAAGGCTTGGAATCGAAAATCAAGCGAGAATTCGGCTTTCCAGCCCGTGGGGAACAGGAATATGTGTTTCTTTTTCATTTCTGAGGTGTTTGTCAAAAGTGATGTTTTTGGGCTGAATTGAATCCTAAGGCGAATGCTGTGTTAGACTTTGGGCTAGCTTTTCTGGGTAGGCTCGGAATCAAAAATTGAGCGAGAATTCGGCTTTCCAGCCCGTGGGGAACAGGAATATGTGTTTCTTTTTCATTTCTGAGGTGTTTGCCAAAAGTGATGTTTTTGGGCTGAATTGAGAAATAAGGCGAATGCTGTGTTAGACCTTGGGCTAGGTCTTCAGGGAAAGGTCGGAATCAAAAATCAAGCGAGAATTCGGCTTTCCAGCCTGTGGGGAACAGGAATATGTGTTTCTTTTTCATTTCTGAGGTGTTTGTCAAAAGTGATGTTTTTGGGCTGAATTGAGAAATAAGGCGAATGCTGTGTTAGACCTTGGGCTAGCTCTTCAGGGAAAGGTCGGAATCAAAAATCAAGCGAGAATTCGGCTTTCCAGCCTGTGCGGAACACGAATATGTGTTTCATTTTCATTTCTGAGGTGTTTGTCCAAAGTCATGTTTTTTGGCTGAATTGAGAACTGAGGCGAATGCTGTGTTAGACCTTGGGCTAGCTCTTCAGGGAAAGGTCGGAATCAAAAATTGAGCGAGAATTCGGCTTTCCAGCCCGTGGGGAACAGGAATATGTGTTTCTTTTTCATTTCTGAGGTGTTTGTCAAAAGTGATGTTTTTGGGCTGAATTGAGAAATAAGGCGAATGCTGTGTTAGACCTTGCGCTAGCTCTTCAGGGAAAGGTCAGAATCAATAATCAAGCGAGAATTCGGCTTTCCAGCCCATGGGGAACAGGAATATGTGTTTCTTTTTCATTTCTGAGGTGTTTGTCAATAGTGATGTTTTTGGGCTGAATTGAATCCTAAGGCGAATGCTGTGTTAGACTTTGGGCTAGCTTTTCAGGGTAGGCTCGGAATCAAAAATCAAGCGAGAATTCAGCTTTCCAGCCTGTGGGGAACAGGAATATGTGTTTCATTTTCATTTCTGAGGTGTTTGTCAAAAGTGATGTTTTTGGGCTGAATTGAATCCTAAGTCGAATGCTGTGTTAGACTTTGGGCTAGCTTTTCAGGGTAGGCTCGGAATCAAAAATCAAGCGAGAATTCAGCTTTCCATCCTGTGGGGAACAGGAATATGTGTTTCATTTTCATTTCTGAGGTGTTTGTCAAAAGTGATGTTTTTGGGCTGAATTGAATCCTAAGGCGAATGCTGTGTTAGAGTTTGGGCTAGCTTTTCAGGGTAGGCTCGGAATCAAAAATCAAGCGAGAATTCAGCTTTCCAGCCTGTGGGGAACAGGAATATGTGTTTCATTTTCATTTCTGAGGTGTTTGTCAAAAGTGATGTTTTTGGGCTGAATTGAGAAATAAGGCGAATGCTGTGTTAGACCTTGGGCTAGCTCTTCAGGGAAAGGTCGGAATCAAAAATTGAGCGAGAATTCGGCTTTCCAGCCCGTGGGGAACAGGAATATGTGTTTCTTTTTCATTTCTGAGGTGTTTGCCAAAAGTGATGTTTTTGGGCTGAATTGAGAAATAAGGCGAATGCTGTGTTAGACCTTGGGCTAGGTCTTCAGGGAAAGGTCGGAATCAAAAATCAAGCGAGAATTCGGCTTTCCAGCCTGTGGGGAACAGGAATATGTGATTCTTTTTCATTTCTGAGGTGTTTGTCAAAAGTGATGTTTTTGGGCTGAATTGAGAAATAAGGCGAATGCTGTGTTAGACCTTGGGCTAGCTCTTCAGGGAAAGGTCGGAATCAAAAATCAAGCGAGAATTCGGCTTTCCAGCCTGTGCGGAACACGAATATGTGTTTCATTTTCATTTCGGAGGTGTTTGTCAAAAGTCATGTTTTTTGGCTGAATTGAGAATGCTGTGTTAGACCTTGGGCTAGCTCTTCAGGGAAAGGTCGGAATCAAAAATTGAGCGAGAATTCGGCTTTCCAGCCCGTGGGGAACAGGAATATGTGTTTCTTTTTCATTTCTGAGGTGTTTGTCAAAAGTGATGTTTTTGGGCTGAATTGAGAAATAAGGCGAATGCTGTGTTAGACCTTGGGCTAGCTCTTCAGGGAAAGGTCGGAATCAAAAATTGAGCGAGAATTCGACTTTCCAGCCCGTGGGGAACAGGAATATGTGTTTCTTTTTCATTTCTGAGGTGTTTGTCAAAAGTGATGTTTTTGGGCTGAATTGAGAAATAAGGCGAATGCTGTGTTAGACCTTGCGCTAGCTCTTCAGGGAAAGGTCAGAATCAATAATCAAGCGAGAATTCGGCTTTCCAGCCCATGGGGAACAGGAATATGTGTTTCTTTATCATTTCTGAGGTGTTTGTCAATAGTGATGTTTTTGGGCTGAATTGAATCCTAAGGCGCATGCTGTGTTAGACTTTGGGCTAGCTTTTCAGGGTAGGCTCGGAATCAAAAATCAAGCGAAAATTCAGCTTTCCAGCCTGTGGGGAACAGGAATATGTGTTTCATTTTCATTTCTGAGGTGTTTGTCAAAAGTGATGTTTTTGGGCTGAATTGAATCCTAAGTCGAATGCTGTGTTAGACTTTGGGCTAGCTTTTCAGGGTAGGCTCGGAATCAAAAATCAAGCGAGAATTCAGCTTTCCATCCTGTGGGGAACAGGAATATGTGTTTCATTTTCATTTCTGAGGTGTTTGTCAAAAGTGATGTTTTTTGGCTGAATTGAATCCTAAGGAGAATGCTGTGTTAGACTTTGGGCTAGCTTTTCAGGGTAGGCTCGGAATCAAAAATCAAGCGAGAATTCAGCTTTCCAGCCCGTGGGGAACAGGAATATGTGTTTCATTTTCATTTCTGAGGTGTTTGTCAAAAGTGATGTTTTTGGGCCGAATTGAGAAATAAGGCGAATGCTGTGTTAGACCTTGGGCTAGCTCTTCAGGGAAAGGTCAGAATCAAAAATTGAGTGAGAATTCGGCTTTCCAGCCCATGGGGAACAGGAATATGTGTTTCTTTTTCATTTCTGAGGTGTTTGTCAAAAGTGATGTTTTTGGGCTGAATTGAATCCTAAGGCGAATGCTGTGTTAGACTTTGGGCTAGCTTTTCAGGGTAGGCTCGGAATCAAAAATCAAGCGAGAATTCAGCTTTCCAGCCTGTGGGGAACAGGAATATGTGTTTCATTTTCATTTCTGAGGTGTTTGTCAAAAATGATGTTTTTGGGCTGAATTGAGAAATAAGGCGAATGCTGTGTTAGACCTTGGGCTAGCTCTTCAGGGAAAGGTCGGAATCAAAAATTGAGCGAGAATTCAGCTTTCCAGCCCGTGGGGAACAGGAATATGTGTTTCTTTTTCATTTCTGAGGTGTTTGTCAAAAGTGATGTTTTTGGGCTGAATTGAGAAATAAGGCGAATGCTGTGTTAGACCTTGGGCTAGCTCTTCAGGGAAGGCTTGGAATCGAAAATCAAGCGAGAATTCGGCTTTCCAGCCCGTGGGGAACAGGAATATGTGTTTCTTTTTCATTTCTGAGGTGTTTGTCAAAAGTGATGTTTTTGGGCTGAATTGAATCCTAAGGCGAATGCTGTGTTAGACTTTGGGCTAGCTTTTCTGGGTAGGCTCGGAATCAAAAATTGAGCGAGAATTCGGCTTTCCAGCCCGTGGGGAACAGGAATATGTGTTTCTTTTTCATTTCTGAGGTGTTTGCCAAAAGTGATGTTTTTGGGCTGAATTGAGAAATAAGGCGAATGCTGTGTTAGACCTTGGGCTAGCTCTTCAGGGAAAGGTCGGAATCAAAAATCAAGCGAGAATTCGGCTTTCCAGCCTGTGCGGAACACGAATATGTGTTTCATTTTCATTTCTGAGGTGTTTGTCAAAAGTCATGTTTTTTGGCTGAATTGAGAACTGAGGCGAATGCTGTGTTAGACCTTGGGCTAGCTCTTCAGGGAAAGGTCGGAATCAAAAATTGAGCGAGAATTCGGCTTTCCAGCCCGTGGGGAACAGGAATATGTGTTTCTTTTTCATTTCTGAGGTGTTTGTCAAAAGTGATGTTTTTGGGCTGAATTGAGAAATAAGGCGAATGCTGTGTTAGACCTTGCGCTAGCTCTTCAGGGAAAGGTCAGAATCAATAATCAAGCGAGAATTCGGCTTTCCAGCCCATGGGGAACAGGAATATGTGTTTCTTTTTCATTTCTGAGGTGTTTGTCAATAGTGATGTTTTTGGGCTGAATTGAATCCTATGGCGAATGCTGTGTTAGACTTTGGGCTAGCTTTTCAGGGTAGGCTCGGAATCAAAAATCAAGCGAGAATTCAGCTTTCCAGCCTGTGGGGAACAGGAATATGTGTTTCATTTTCATTTCTGAGGTGTTTGTCAAAAGTGATGTTTTTGGGCTGAATTGAATCCTAAGTCGAATGCTGTGTTAGACTTTGGGCTAGCTTTTCAGGGTAGGCTCGGAATCAAAAATCAAGCGAGAATTCAGCTTTCCATCCTGTGGGGAACAGGAATATGTGTTTCATTTTCATTTCTGAGGTGTTTGTCAAAAGTGATGTTTTTGGGCTGAATTGAATCCTAAGGCGAATGCTTTGTTAGACTTTGGGCTAGCTTTTCAGGGTAGGCTCGGAATCAAAAATCAAGCGAGAATTCAGCTTTCCAGCCCGTGGGGAACAGGAATATGTGTTTCATTTTCATTTCTGAGGTGTTTGTCAAAAGTGATGTTTTTGGGCCGAATTGAGAAATAAGGCGAATGCTGTGTTAGACCTTGGGCTAGCTCTTCAGGGAAAGGTCAGAATCAAAAATTGAGCGAGAATTCGGCTTTCCAGCCCATGGGGAACAGGAATATGTGTTTCTTTTTCATTTCTGAGGTGTTTGTCAAAAGTGATGTTTTTGGGCTGAATTGAATCCTAAGGCGAATGCTGTGTTAGACTTTGGGCTAGCTTTTCAGGGTAGGCTCGGAATCAAAAATCAAGCGAGAATTCAGCTTTCCAGCCTGTGGGGAACAGGAATATGTGTTTCATTTTCATTTCTGAGGTGTTTGTCAAAAGTGATGTTTTTGGGCTGAATTGAGAAATAAGACGAATGCTGTGTTAGACCTTGGGCTAGCTCTTCAGGGAAAGGTCGGAATCAAAAATTGAGCGAGAATTCAGCTTTCCAGCCCGTGGGGAACAGGAATATGTGTTTCTTTTTCATTTCTGAGGTGTTTGTCAAAAGTGATGTTTTTGGGCTGAATTGAGAAATAAGGCGAATGCTGTGTTAGACCTTGGGCTAGCTCTTCAGGGAAGGCTTGGAATCGAAAATCAAGCGAGAATTCGGCTTTCCAGCCCGTGGGGAACAGGAATATGTGTTTCTTTTTCATTTCTGAGGTGTTTGTCAAAAGTGATGTTTTTGGGCTGAATTGAATCCTAAGGCGAATGCTGTGTTAGAGTTTGGGCTAGCTTTTCAGGGTAGGCTCGGAATCAAAAATCAAGCGAGAATTCAGCTTTCCAGCCTGTGGGGAACAGGAATATGTGTTTCATTTTCATTTCTGAGGTGTTTGTCAAAAGTGATGTTTTTGGGCTGAATTGAGAAATAAGGCGAATGCTGTGTTAGACCTTGGGCTAGCTCTTCAGGGAAAGGTCGGAATCAAAAATTGAGCGAGAATTCGGCTTTCCAGCCCGTGGGGAACAGGAATATGTGTTTCTTTTTCATTTCTGAGGTGTTTGCCAAAAGTGATGTTTTTGGGCTGAATTGAGAAATAAGGCGAATGCTGTGTTAGACCTTGGGCTAGGTCTTCAGGGAAAGGTCGGAATCAAAAATCAAGCGAGAATTCGGCTTTCCAGCCTGTGGGGAACAGGAATATGTGTTTCTTTTTCATTTCTGAGGTGTTTGTCAAAAGTGATGTTTTTGGGCTGAATTGAGAAATAAGGCGAATGCTGTGTTAGACCTTGGGCTAGCTCTTCAGGGAAAGGTCGGAATCAAAAATCAAGCGAGAATTCGGCTTTCCAGCCTGTGCGGAACACGAATATGTGTTTCATTTTCATTTCGGAGGTGTTTGTCAAAAGTCATGTTTTTTGGCTGAATTGAGAATGCTGTGTTAGACCTTGGGCTAGCTCTTCAGGGAAAGGTCGGAATCAAAAATTGAGCGAGAATTCGGCTTTCCAGCCCGTGGGGAACAGGAATATGTGTTTCTTTTTCATTTCTGAGGTGTTTGTCAAAAGTGATGTTTTTGGGCTGAATTGAGAAATAAGGCGAATGCTGTGTTAGACCTTGCGCTAGCTCTTCAGGGAAAGGTCAGAATCAAAAATTGAGCGAGAATTCGGCTTTCCAGCCCGTGGGGAACAGGAATATGTGTTTCTTTTTCATTTCTGAGGTGTTTGTCAAACGTGATGTTTTTGGGCTGAATTGAATCCTAAGGCGAATGCTGTGTTAGACTTTGGGCTAGCTTTTCAGGGTAGGCTCGGAATCAAAAATCAAGCGAGAATTCAGCTTTCCAGCCTGTGGGGAACAGGAATATGTGTTTCATTTTCATTTCTGAGGTGTTTGTCAAAAGTGATGTTTTTGGGCTGAATTGAATCCTAAGGCGAATGCTGTGTTAGACTTTGGGCTAGCTTTTCAGGGTAGGCTCGGAATCAAAAATCAA
The DNA here is from genome assembly GCA_023053685.1 of Diadophis punctatus similis. Lineage (NCBI taxonomy): Eukaryota > Metazoa > Chordata > Lepidosauria > Squamata > Dipsadidae > Diadophis > Diadophis punctatus. The sequence continues at coordinate 36,587 of JALIGW010000256.1, read as the reverse complement.
GCGGGAATTCAGCTTTCCAGCCTGTGGGGAACAGGAATATGTGTTTCATTTTCATTTCTGAGGTGTTTGTCAAAAGTGATGTTTTTGGGCTGAATTGAGAAATAAGGAGAATGCAGTGTTAGACTTTGGGCTAGCTCTTCAGCGAAGGCTTGTAATCGAAAATCAAGCGAGAATTCGGCTTTCCAGCCCATGGGGAACAGGAATATGTGTTTCTTTTTCATTTCTGAGGTGTTTGTCAAAAGTGATATTTTTGGGCTGAATTGAGAAATAAGGCGAATGCTGTGTTAGACCTTGGGCTAGCTCTTCAGGGAAAGGTCAGAATCAATAATCAAGCGAGAATTCGGCTTTCCAGCCCATGGGGAACAGGAATATGTGTTTCTTTTTCATTTCTGAGGTGTTTGTCAAAAGTGATGTTTTTGGGCTGAATTGAATCCTAAGGCGAATGCTGTGTTAGACTTTGGGCTAGCTTTTCAGGGTAGGCTCGAAATCAAAAATCAAGCGAGAATTCAGCTTTCCAGCCTGTGGGGAACAGGAATATGTGTTTCATTTTCATTTCTGAGGTGTTTGTCAAAAGTGATGTTTTTGGGCTGAATTGAGAAATAAGGCGAATGCTGTGTTAGACCTTGGGCTAGCTCTTCAGGGAAAGGTCAGAATCAAAAATCAAGCGAGAATTCGGCTTTCCAGCCTGTGGGGAACAGGAATATGTGTTTCTTTTTCATTTCTGAGGTGTTTGTCAAAAGTGATGTTTTTGGGCTGAATTGAGAAATAAGGCGAATGCTGTGTTAGACCTTGGGCTAGCTCTTCAGGGAAAGGTCGGAATCAAAAATCAAGCGAGAATTCGGCTTTCCAGCCTGTGCGGAACACGAATATGTGTTTCATTTTCATTTCTGAGGTGTTTGTCAAAAGTCATGTTTTTTGGCTGAATTGAGAATGCTGTGTTAGACCTTGGGCTAGCTCTTCAGGGAAAGGTCGGAATCAAAAATTGAGCGAGAATTCGGCTTTCCAGCCCGTGGGGAACAGGAATATGTGTTTCTTTTTCATTTCTGAGGTGTTTGTCAAAAGTGATGTTTTTGGGCTGAATTGAGAAATAAGACGAATGCTGTGTTAGACCTTGCGCTAGCTCTTCAGGGAAAGGTCAGAATCAATAATCAAGCGAGAATTCGGCTTTCCAGCCCATGGGGAACAGGAATATGTGTTTCTTTTTCATTTCTGAGGTGTTTGTCAATAGTGATGTTTTTGGGCTGAATTGAATCCTAAGGCGAATGCTATGTTAGACTTTGGGCTAGCTTTTCAGGGTAGGCTCGGAATCAAAAATCAAGCGAGAATTCAGCTTTCCAGCCTGTGGGGAACAGGAATATGTGTTTCATTTTCATTTCTGAGGTGTTTGTCAAAAGTGATGTTTTTGGGCTGAATTGAGAAATAAGGCGAATGCTGTGTTAGACCTTGGGCTAGCTCTTCAGGGAAAGGTCGGAATCAAAAATTGAGCGAGAATTCGGCTTTCCAGCCCGTGGGGAACAGGAATATGTGTTTCTTTTTCATTTCTGAGGTGTTTGTCAAAAGTGATGTTTTTGGGCTGAATTGAGAAATAAGGCGAATGCTGTGTTAGACCTTGGGCTAGCTCTTCAGGGAAGGCTTGGAATCGAAAATCAAGCGAGAATTCGGCTTTCCAGCCCGTGGGGAACAGGAATATGTGTTTCTTTTTCATTTCTGAGGTGTTTGTCAAAAGTGATGTTTTTGGGCTGAATTGAATCCTAAGGCGAATGCTGTGTTAGACTTTGGGCTAGCTTTTCAGGGTAGGCTCGGAATCAAAAATCAAGCGAGAATTCAGCTTTCCAGCCTGTGGGGAACAGGAATATGTGTTTCATTTTCATTTCTGAGGTGTTTGTCAAAAGTGATGTTTTTGGGCTGAATTGACAAATAAGGCGAATGCTGTGTTAGACCTTGGGCTAGCTCTTCAGGGAAAGGTCGGAATCAAAAATTGAGCGAGAATTCGGCTTTCCAGCCCGTGGGGAACAGGAATATGTGTTTCTTTTTCATTTCTGAGGTGTTTGCCAAAAGTGATGTTTTTGGGCTGAATTGAGAAATAAGGCGAATGCTGTGTTAGACCTTGGGCTAGGTCTTCAGGGAAAGGTCGGAATCAAAAATCAAGCGAGAATTCGGCTTTCCAGCCTGTGGGGAACAGGAATATGTGTTTCTTTTTCATTTCTGAGGTGTTTGTCAAAAGTGATGTTTTTGGGCTGAATTGAGAAATAAGGCGAATGCTGTGTTAGACCTTGGGCTAGCTCTTCAGGGAAAGGTCGGAATCAAAAATCAAGCGAGAATTCGGCTTTCCAGCCTGTGCGGAACACGAATATGTGTTTCATTTTCATTTCTGAGGTGTTTGTCAAAAGTCATGTTTTTTGGCTGAATTGAGAATGCTGTGTTAGACCTTGGGCTAGCTCTTCAGGGAAAGGTCGGAATCAAAAATTGAGCGAGAATTCGGCTTTCCAGCCCGTGGGGAACAGGAATATGTGTTTCTTTTTCATTTCTGAGGTGTTTGTCAAAAGTGATGTTTTTGGGCTGAATTGAGAAATAAGGCGAATGCTGTGTTAGACCTTGCGCTAGCTCTTCAGGGAAAGGTCAGAATCAATAATCAAGCGAGAATTCGGCTTTCCAGCCCATGGGGAACAGGAATATGTGTTTCTTTTTCATTTCTGAGGTGTTTGTCAAAAGTGATGTTTTTGGGCTGAATTGAATCCTAAGGCGAATGCTGTGTTAGACTTTGGGCTAGCTTTTCAGGGTAGGCTCGAAATCAAAAATCAAGCGAGAATTCAGCTTTCCAGCCTGTGGGGAACAGGAATATGTGTTTCATTTTCATTTCTGAGGTGTTTGTCAAAAGTGATGTTTTTGGACTGAATTGAGAAATAAGGCGAATGCTGTGTTAGACCTTGGGCTAGCTCTTCAGGGAAAGGTCAGAATCAAAAATCAAGCGAGAATTCGGCTTTCCAGCCTGTGGGGAACAGGAATATGTGTTTCTTTTTCATTTCTGAGGTGTTTGTCAAAAGTGATGTTTTTGGGCTGAATTGAGAAATAAGGCGAATGCTGTGTTAGACCTTGGGCTAGCTCTTCAGGGAAAGGTCGGAATCAAAAATCAAGCGAGAATTCGGCTTTCCAGCCTGTGCGGAACACGAATATGTGTTTCATTTTCATTTCTGAGGTGTTTGTCAAAAGTCATGTTTTTTGGCTGAATTGAGAATGCTGTGTTAGACCTTGGGCTAGCTCTTCAGTGAAAGGTCGGAATCAAAAATTGAGCGAGAATTCGGCTTTCCAGCCCGTGGGGAACAGGAATATGTGTTTCTTTTTCATTTCTGAGGTGTTTGTCAAAAGTGATGTTTTTGGGCTGAATTGAGAAATAAGACGAATGCTGTGTTAGACCTTGCGCTAGCTCTTCAGGGAAAGGTCAGAATCAATAATCAAGCGAGAATTCGGCTTTCCAGCCCATGGGGAACAGGAATATGTGTTTCTTTTTCATTTCTGAGGTGTTTGTCAATAGTGATGTTTTTGGGCTGAATTGAATCCTAAGGCGAATGCTGTGTTAGACTTTGGGCTAGCTTTTCAGGGTAGGCTCGGAATCAAAAATCAAGCGAGAATTCAGCTTTCCAGCCTGTGGGGAACAGGAATATGTGTTTCATTTTCATTTCTGAGGTGTTTGTCAAAAGTGATGTTTTTGGGCTGAATTGAGAAATAAGGCGAATGCTGTGTTAGACCTTGGGCTAGCTCTTCAGGGAAAGGTCGGAATCAAAAATTGAGCGAGAATTCGGCGTTCCAGCCCGTGGGGAACAGGAATATGTGTTTCTTTTTCATTTCTGAGGTGTTTGTCAAAAGTGATGTTTTTGGGCTGAATTGAGAAATAAGGCGAATGCTGTGTTAGACCTTGGGCTAGCTCTTCAGGGAAGGCTTGGAATCGAAAATCAAGCGAGAATTCGGCTTTCCAGCCCGTGGGGAACAGGAATATGTGTTTCTTTTTCATTTCTGAGGTGTTTGCCAAAAGTGATGTTTTTGGGCTGAATTGAGAAATAAGGCGAATGCTGTGTTAGACCTTGGGCTAGCTCTTCAGTGAAAGGTCGGAATCGAAAATCAAGCGAGAATTCGGCTTTCCAGCCCATGGGGAACAGGAATATGTGTTTCTTTTTCCTTTCTGAGGTGTTTGTCAAAAGTGATGTTTTTGGGCTGAATTGAATCCTAAGGCGAATGCTGGGTTAGACCTTGGGCTAGCTCTTCAGGGAAAGGTCGGAATCAAAAATCAAGCGAGAATTCGGCTTTCCAGCCTGTGGGGAACAGGAATATGTGTTTCTTTTTCATTTCTGAGGTGTTTGTCAAAAGTGATGTTTTTGGGCTGAATTGAGAAATAAGGCGAATGCTGTGTTAGACCTTGGGCTAGCTCTTCAGGGAAAGGTCGGAATCAAAAATTGAGCGAGAATTCGGCTTTCCAGCCCATGGGGAACAGGAATATGTGTTTCTTTTTCATTTCTGAGGTGTTTGTCAAAAGTGATGTTTTTGGGCTGAATTGAGAAATAAGGCGAATGCTGTGTTAGACCTTGGGCTAGCTCTTCAGGGAAGGCTTGGAATCGAAAATCAAGCGAGAATTCGGCTTTCCAGCCCGTGGGGAACAGGAATATGTGTTTCTTTTTCATTTCTGAGGTGTTTGTCAAAAGTGATGTTTTTGGGCTGAATTGAATCCTAAGGCGAATGCTGTGTTAGACTTTGGGCTAGCTTTTCAGGGTAGGCTCAGAATCAAAAATCAAGCGAGAATTCAGCTTTCCAGCCTGTGGGGAACAGGAATATGTGTTTCATTTTCATTTCTGAGGTGTTTGTCAAAAGTGATGTTTTTGGGCTGAATTGAGAAATAAGGCGAATGCTGTGTTAGACCTTGGGCTAGCTCTTCAGGGAAAGGTCGGAATCAAAAATTGAGCGAGAATTCGGCTTTCCAGCCCGTGGGGAACAGGAATATGTGTTTCTTTTTCATTTCTGAGGTGTTTGCCAAAAGTGATGTTTTTGGGCTGAATTGAGAAATAAGGCGAATGCTGTGTTAGACCTTGGGCTAGGTCTTCAGGGAAAGGTCGGAATCAAAAATCAAGCGAGAATTCGGCTTTCCAGCCTGTGGGGAACAGGAATATGTGTTTCTTTTTCATTTCTGAGGTGTTTGTCAAAAGTGATGTTTTTGGGCTGAATTGAGAAATAAGGCGAATGCTTTGTTAGACCTTGGGCTAGCTCTTCAGGGAAAGGTCGGAATCAAAAATCAAGCGAGAATTCGGCTTTCCAGCCTGTGCGGAACACGAATATGTGTTTCATTTTCATTCCTGAGGTGTTTGTCAAAAGTCATGTTTTTTGGCTGAATTGAGAATGCTGTGTTAGACCTTGGGCTAGCTCTTCAGGGAAAGGTCGGAATCAAAAATTGAGCGAGAATTCGGCTTTCCAGCCCGTGGGGAACAGGAATATGTGTTTCTTTTTCATTTCTGAGGTCTTTGTCAAAAGTGATGTTTTTGGGCTGAATTGAGAAATAAGGCGAATGCTGTGTTAGACCTTGCGCTAGCTCTTCAGGGAAAGGTCAGAATCAAAAATTGAGCGAGAATTCGGCTTTCCAGCCCGTGGGGAACAGGAATATGTGTTTCTTTTTCATTTCTGAGGTGTTTGTCAAAAGTGATGTTTTTGGGCTGAATTGAGAAATAAGGCGAATGCTGTTTTAGACCTTGCGCTAGCTCTTCAGGGAAAGGTCAGAATCAATAATCAAGCAAGAATTCGGCTTTCCAGCCCATGGGGAACAGGAATATGTGTTTCTTTTTCATTTCTGAGGTGTTTGTCAAAAGTGATGTTTTTGGGCTGAATTGAATCCTAAGGCGAATGCTGTGTTAGACTTTGGGCTAGCTTTTCAGGGTAGGCTCGGAATCAAAAATCAAGCGAGAATTCAGCTTTCCAGCCTGTGGGGAACAGGAATATGTGTTTCATTTTCATTTCTGAGGTGTTTGTCAAAAGTGATGTTTTTGGGCTGAATTGAATCCTAAGGCGAATGCTGTGTTAGACTTTGGGCTAGCTTTTCAGGGTAGGCTCGGAATCAAAAATCAAGCGAGAATTCAGCTTTCCAGCCTGTGGGGAACAGGAATATGTGTTTCATTTTCATTTCTGAGGTGTTTGTCAAAAGTGATGTTTTTGGGCTGAATTGAGAAATAAGGCGAATGCTGTGTTAGACCTTGGGCTAGGTCTTCAGGGAAAGGTCGGAATCAAAAATCAAGCGAGAATTCGGCTTTCCAGCCTGTGGGGAACAGGAATATGTGTTTCTTTTTCATTTCTGAGGTGTTTGTCAAAAGTGATGTTTTTGGGCTGAATTGAGAAATAAGGCGAATGCTGTGTTAGACCTTGGGCTAGCTCTTCAGGGAAAGGTCGGAATCAAAAATCAAGCGAGAATTCGGCTTTCCAGCCTGTGCGGAACACGAATATGTGTTTCATTTTCATTTCTGAGGTGTTTGTCAAAAGTCATGTTTTTTGGCTGAATTGAGAATGCTGTGTTAGACCTTGGGCTAGCTCTTCAGGGAAAGGTCGGAATCAAAAATTGAGCGAGAATTCGGCTTTCCAGCCCGTGGGGAACAGGAATATGTGTTTCTTTTTCATTTCTGAGGTGTTTGTCAAAAGTGATGTTTTTGGGCTGAATTGAGAAATAAGGCGAATGCTGTGTTAGACCTTGCGCTAGCTCTTCAGGGAAAGGTCAGTATCAATAATCAAGCGAGAATTCGGCTTTCCAGCCCATGGGGAACAGGAATATGTGTTTCTTTTTCATTTCTGAGGTGTTTGTCAATAGTGATGTTTTTGGGCTGAATTGAATCCTAAGGCGAATGCTGTGTTAGACTTTGGGCTAGCTTTTCAGGGTAGGCTCGGAATCAAAAATCAAGCGAGAATTCAGCTTTCCAGCCTGTGGGGAACAGGAATATGTGTTTCATTTTCATTTCTGAGGTGTTTGTCAAAAGTGATGTTTTTGGGCTGAATTGAGAAATAAGGCGAATGCTGGGTTAGACCTTGGGCTAGCTCTTCAGGGAAAGGTCAGAATCAAAAATTGAGCGAGAATTCAGCTTTCCAGCCCATGGGGAACAGGAATATGTGTTTCTTTTTCATTTCTGAGGTGTTTGCCAAAAGTGATGTTTTTGGGCTGAATTGAGAAATAAGGCGAATGCTGTGTTAGACCTTGGGCTAGCTCTTCAGTGAAAGGTCGGAATCGAAAATCAAGCGAGAATTCGGCTTTCCAGCCCATGGGGAACAGGAATATGTGTTTCTTTTTCCTTTCTGAGGTGTTTGTCAAAAGTGATGTTTTTGGGCTGAATTGAATCCTAAGGCGAATGCTGGGTTAGACCTTGGGCTAGCTCTTCAGGGAAAGGTCGGAATCAAAAATCAAGCGAGAATTCGGCTTTCCAGCCTGTGGGGAACAGGAATATGTGTTTCTTTTTCATTTCTGAGGTGTTTGTCAAAAGTGATGTTTTTGGGCTGAATTGAGAAATAAGGCGAATGCTGTGTTAGACCTTGGGCTAGCTCTTCAGGGAAAGGTCGGAATCAAAAATTGAGCGAGAATTTGGCTTTCCAGCCCATGGGGAACAGGAATATGTGTTTCTTTTTCATTTCTGAGGTGTTTGTCAAAAGTGATGTTTTTGGGCTGAATTGAGAAATAAGGCGAATGCTGTGTTAGACCTTGGGCTAGCTCTTCAGGGAAGGCTTGGAATCGAAAATCAAGCGAGAATTCGGCTTTCCAGCCCGTGGGGAACAGGAATATGTGTTTCTTTTTCATTTCTGAGGTGTTTGTCAAAAGTGATGTTTTTGGGCTGAATTGAATCCTAAGGCGAATGCTGTGTTAGACTTTGGGCTAGCTTTTCAGGGTAGGCTCGGAATCAAAAATCAAGCGAGAATTCAGCTTTCCAGCCTGTGGGGAACAGGAATATGTGTTTCATTTTCATTTCTGAGGTGTTTGTCAAAAGTGATGTTTTTGGGCTGAATTGAGAAATAAGGCGAATGCTGTGTTAGACCTTGGGCTAGCTCTTCAGGGAAAGGTCGGAATCAAAAATTGAGCGAGAATTCGGCTTTCCAGCCCGTGGGGAACAGGAATATGTGTTTCTTTTTCATTTCTGAGGTGTTTGCCAAAAGTGATGTTTTTGGGCTGAATTGAGAAATAAGGCGAATGCTGTGTTAGACCTTGGGCTAGGTCTTCAGGGAAAGGTCGGAATCAAAAATCAAGCGAGAATTCGGCTTTCCAGCCTGTGGGGAACAGGAATATGTGTTTCTTTTTCATTTCTGAGGTGTTTGTCAAAAGTGATGTTTTTGGGCTGAATTGAGAAATAAGGCGAATGCTGTGTTAGACCTTGGGCTAGCTCTTCAGGGAAAGGTCGGAATCAAAAATCAAGCGAGAATTCGGCTTTCCAGCCTGTGCGGAACACGAATATGTGTTTCATTTTCATTTCTGAGGTGTTTGTCAAAAGTCATGTTTTTTGGCTGAATTGAGAATGCTGTGTTAGACCTTGGGCTAGCTCTTCAGGGAAAGGTCGGAATCAAAAATTGAGCGAGAATTCGGCTTTCCAGCCCGTGGGGAACAGGAATATGTGTTTCTTTTTCATTTCTGAGGTGTTTGTCAAAAGTGATGTTTTTGGGCTGAATTGAGAAATAAGGCGAATGCTGTGTTAGACCTTGCGCTAGCTCTTCAGGGAAAGGTCAGAATCAAAAATTGAGCGAGAATTCGGCTTTCCAGCCCGTGGGGAACAGGAATATGTGTTTCTTTTTCATTTCTGAGGTGTTTGTCAAAAGTGATGTTTTTGGGCTGAATTGAGAAATAAGGCGAATGCTGTGTTAGACCTTGCGCTAGCTCTTCAGGGAAAGGTCAGAATCAATAATCAAGCAAGAATTCGGCTTTCCAGCCCATGGGGAACAGGAATATGTGTTTCTTTTTCATTTCTGAGGTGTTTGTCAAAAGTGATGTTTTTGGGCTGAATTGAATCCTAGGGCGAATGCTGTGTTAGACTTTGGGCTAGCTTTTCAGGGTAGGCTCGGAATCAAAAATCAAGAGAGAATTCAGCTTTCCAGCCTGTGGGGAACAGGAATATGTGTTTCATTTTCATTTCTGAGGTGTTTGTCAAAAGTGATGTTTTTGGGCTGAATTGAATCCTAAGGCGAATGCTGTGTTAGACTTTGGGCTAGCTTTTCAGGGTAGGCTCGGAATCAAAAATCAAGTGAGAATTCAGCTTTCCAGCCTGTGGGGAACAGGAATATGTGTTTCATTTTCATTTCTGAGGTGTTTGTCAAAAGTGATGTTTTTGGGCTGAATTGAATCCTAAGGCGAATGCTGTGTTAGACTTTGGGCTAGCTTTTCAGGGTAGGCTCGGAATCAAAAATCAAGCGAGAATTCAGCTTTCCAGCCTGTGGGGAACAGGAATATGTGTTTCATTTTCATTTCTGAGGTGTTTGTCAAAAGTGATGTTTTTGGGCTGAATTGAGAAATAAGGAGAATGCAGTGTTAGACTTTGGGCTAGCTCTTCAGCGAAGGCTTGTAATCGAAAATCAAGCGAGAATTCGGCTTTCCAGCCCATGGGGAACAGGAATATGTGTTTCTTTTTCATTTCTGAGGTGTTTGTCAAAAGTGATATTTTTGGGCTGAATTGAGAAATAAGGCGAATGCTGTGTTAGACCTTGGGCTAGCTCTTCAGGGAAAGGTCAGAATCAATAATCAAGCGAGAATTCGGCTTTCCAGCCCATGGGGAACAGGAATATGTGTTTCTTTTTCATTTCTGAGGTGTTTGTCAAAAGTGATGTTTTTGGGCTGAATTGAATCCTAAGGCGAATGCTGTGTTAGACTTTGGGCTAGCTTTTCAGGGTAGGCTCGGAATCAAAAATCAAGCGAGAATTCAGCTTTCCAGCCTGTGGGGAACAGGAATATGTGTTTCATTTTCATTTCTGAGGTGTTTGTCAAAAGTGATGTTTTTGGGCTGAATTGAGAAATAAGGCGAATGCTGTGTTAGACCTTGGGCTAGCTCTTCAGGGAAAGGTCAGAATCAAAAATCAAGCGAGAATTCGGCTTTCCAGCCTGTGGGGAACAGGAATATGTGTTTCTTTTTCATTTCTGAGGTGTTTGTCAAAAGTGATGTTTTTGGGCTGAATTGAGAAATAAGGCGAATGCTGTGTTAGACCTTGGGCTAGCTCTTCAGGGAAAGGTCGGAATCAAAAATCAAGCGAGAATTCGGCTTTCCAGCCTGTGCGGAACACGAATATGTGTTTCATTTTCATTTCTGAGGTGTTTGTCAAAAGTCATGTTTTTTGGCTGAATTGAGAATGCTGTGTTAGACCTTGGGCTAGCTCTTCAGGGAAAGGTCGGAATCGAAAATCAAGCGAGAATTCGGCTTTCCAGCCCGTGGGGAACAGGAATATGTGTTTCTTTTTCATTTCTGAGGTGTTTGTCAAAAGTGATGTTTTTGGGCTGAATTGAATCCTAAGGCGAATGCTGTGTTAGACTTTGGGCTAGCTTTTCAGGGTAGGCTCGGAATCAAAAATCAAGCGAGAATTCAGCTTTCCAGCCTGTGGGGAACAGGAATATGTGTTTCTTTTTCATTTCTGAGGTGTTTGTCAAAAGTGATGTTTTTGGGCTGAATTGAATCCTAAGGCGAATGCTGTGTTAGACTTTGGGCTAGCTTTTCAGGGTAGGCTCGGAATCAAAAATCAAGCGAGAATTCAGCTTTCCAGCCTGTGGGGAACAGGAATATGTGTTTCATTTTCATTTCTGAGGTGTTTGTCAAAAGTGATGTTTTTGGGCTGAATTGAATCCTAAGGCGAATGCTGTGTTAGACTTTGGGCTAGCTTTTCAGGGTAGGCTCGGAATCAAAAATCAAGCGAGAATTCAGCTTTCCAGCCTGTGGGGAACAGGAATATGTGTTTCATTTTCATTTCTGAGGTGTTTGTCAAAAGTGATGTTTTTGGGCTGAATTGAATCCTAAGGCGAATGCTGTGTTAGACTTTGGGCTAGCTTTTCAGGGTAGGCTCGGAATCAAAAATCAAGCGAGAATTCAGCTTTCCAGCCTGTGGGGAACAGGAATATGTGTTTCATTTTCATTTCTGAGGTGTTTGTCAAAAGTGATGTTTTTGGGCTGAATTGAGAAATAAGGAGAATGCAGTGTTAGACTTTGGGCTAGCTCTTCAGCGAAGGCTTGTAATCGAAAATCAAGCGAGAATTCGGCTTTCCAGCCCATGGGGAACAGGAATATGTGTTTCTTTTTCATTTCTGAGGTGTTTGTCAAAAGTGATATTTTTGGGCTGAATTGAGAAATAAGGCGAATGCTGTGTTAGACCTTGGGCTAGCTCTTCAGGGAAAGGTCAGAATCAATAATCAAGCGAGAATTCGGCTTTCCAGCCCATGGGGAACAGGAATATGTGTTTCTTTTTCATTTCTGAGGTGTTTGTCAAAAGTGATGTTTTTGGGCTGAATTGAATCCTAAGGCGAATGCTGTGTTAGACTTTGGGCTAGCTTTTCAGGGTAGGCTCGGAATCAAAAATCAAGCGAGAATTCAGCTTTCCAGCCTGTGGGGAACAGGAATATGTGTTTCATTTTCATTTCTGAGGTGTTTGTCAAAAGTGATGTTTTTGGGCTGAATTGAGAAATAAGGCGAATGCTGTGTTAGACCTTGGGCTAGCTCTTCAGGGAAAGGTCAGAATCAAAAATCAAGCGAGAATTCGGCTTTCCAGCCTGTGGGGAACAGGAATATGTGTTTCTTTTTCATTTCTGAGGTGTTTGTCAAAAGTGATGTTTTTGGGCTGAATTGAGAAATAAGGCGAATGCTGTGTTAGACCTTGGGCTAGCTCTTCAGGGAAAGGTCGGAATCAAAAATCAAGCGAGAATTCGGCTTTCCAGCCTGTGCGGAACACGAATATGTGTTTCATTTTCATTTCTGAGGTGTTTGTCAAAAGTCATGTTTTTTGGCTGAATTGAGAATGCTGTGTTAGACCTTGGGCTAGCTCTTCAGGGAAAGGTCGGAATCAAAAATTGAGCGAGAATTCGGCTTTCCAGCCCGTGGGGAACAGGAATATGTGTTTCTTTTTCATTTCTGAGGTGTTTGTCAAAAGTGATGTTTTTGGGTTGAATTGAGAAATAAGACGAATGCTGTGTTAGACCTTGCGCTAGCTCTTCAGGGAAAGGTCAGAATCAATAATCAAGCGAGAATTTGGCTTTCCAGCCCATGGGGAACAGGAATATGTGTTTCTTTTTCATTTCTGAGGTGTTTGTCAATAGTGATGTTTTTGGGCTGAATTGAATCCTAAGGCGAATGCTGTGTTAGACTTTGGGCTAGCTTTTCAGGGTAGGCTCGGAATCAAAAATCAAGCGAGAATTCGGCTTTCCAGCCTGTGGGGAACAGGAATATGTGTTTCTTTTTCATTTCTGAGGTGTTTGTCAAAAGTGATGTTTTTGGGCTGAATTGAGAAATAAGGCGAATGCTGTGTTAGACCTTGGGCTAGCTCTTCAGGGAAGGCTTGGAATCGAAAATCAAGCGAGAATTCGGCTTTCCAGCCCGTGGGGAACAGGAATATGTGTTTCTTTTTCATTTCTGAGGTGTTTGCCAAAAGTGATGTTTTTGGGCTGAATTGAGAAATAAGGCGAATGCTGTGTTAGACCTTGGGCTAGCTCTTCAGTGAAAGGTCGGAATCGAAAATCAAGCGAGAATTCGGCTTTCCAGCCCATGGGGAACAGGAATATGTGTTTCTTTTTCCTTTCTGAGGTGTTTGTCAAAAGTGATGTTTTTGGGCTGAATTGAGAAATAAGGCGAATGCTGTGTTAGACCTTGGGCTAGCTCTTCAGGGAAAGGTCGGAATCAAAAATTGAGCGAGAATTCGGCTTTCCAGCCCATGGGGAACAGGAATATGTGTTTCTTTTTCATTTCTGAGGTGTTTGTCAAAAGTGATGTTTTTGGGCTGAATTGAGAAATAAGGCGAATGCTGTGTTAGACCTTGGGCTAGCTCTTCAGGGAAGGCTTGGAATCGAAAATCAAGCGAGAATTCGGCTTTCCAGCCCGTGGGGAACAGGAATATGTGTTTCTTTTTCATTTCTGAGGTGTTTGTCAAAAGTGATGTTTTTGGGCTGAATTGAATCATAAGGCGAATGCTGTGTTAGACTTTGGGCTAGCTTTTCAGGGTAGGCTCGGAATCAAAAATCAAGCGAGAATTCAGCTTTCCAGCCTGTGGGGAACAGGAATATGTGTTTCATTTTCATTTCTGAGGTGTTTGTCAAAAGTGATGTTTTTGGGCTGAATTGAGAAATAAGGCGAATGCTGTGTTAGACCTTGGGCTAGCTCTTCAGGGAAAGGTCGGAATCAAAAATTGAGCGAGAATTCGGCTTTCCAGCCCATGGGGAACAGGAATATGTGTTTCTTTTTCATTTCTGAGGTGTTTGTCAAAAGTGATGTTTTTGGGCTGAATTGAGAAATAAGGCGAATGCTGTGTTAGACCTTGGGCTAGCTCTTCAGGGAAGGCTTGGAATCGAAAATCAAGCGAGAATTCGGCTTTCCAGCCCGTGGGGAACAGGAATATGTGTTTCTTTTTCATTTCTGAGATGTTTGTCAAAAGTGATGTTTTTGGGCTGAATTGAATCATAAGGCGAATGCTGTGTTAGACTTTGGGCTAGCTTTTCAGGGTAGGCTCGGAATCAAAAATCAAGCGAGAATTCAGCTTTCCAGCCTGTGGGGAACAGGAATATGTGTTTCATTTTCATTTCTGAGGTGTTTGTCAAAAGTGATGTTTTTGGGCTGAATTGAGAAATAAGGCGAATGCTGTGTTAGACCTTGGGCTAGCTCTTCAGGGAAAGGTCGGAATCAAAAATTGAGCGAGAATTCGGCTTTCCAGCCCGTGGGGAACAGGAATATGTGTTTCTTTTTCATTTCTGAGGTGTTTGCCAAAAGTGATGTTTTTGGGCTGAATTGAGAAATAAGGCGAATGCTGTGTTAGACCTTGGGCTAGGTCTTCAGGGAAAGGTCGGAATCAAAAATCAAGCGAGAATTCGGCTTTCCAGCCTGTGGGGAACAGGAATATGTGTTTCTTTTTCATTTCTGAGGTGTTTGTCAAAAGTGATGTTTTTGGGCTGAATTGAGAAATAAGGCGAATGCTGTGTTAGACCTTGGGCTAGCTCTTCAGGGAAAGGTCGGAATCAAAAATCAAGCGAGAATTCGGCTTTCCAGCCTGTGCGGAACACGAATATGTGTTTCATTTTCATTTCTGAGGTGTTTGTCAAAAGTCATGTTTTTTGGCTGAATTGAGAATGCTGTGTTAGACCTTGCGCTAGCTCTTCAGGGAAAGGTCAGAATCAAAAATTGAGCGAGAATTCGGCTTTCCAGCCCGTGGGGAACAGGAATATGTGTTTCTTTTTCATTTCTGAGGTGTTTGTCAAAAGTGATGTTTTTGGGCTGAATTGAGAAATAAGGCGAATGCTGTGTTAGACCTTGCGCTAGCTCTTCAGGGAAAGGTCAGAATCAATAATCAAGCAAGAATTCGGCTTTCCAGCCCATGGGGAACAGGAATATGTGTTTCTTTTTCATTTCTGAGGTGTTTGTCAAAAGTGATGTTTTTGGGCTGAATTGAATCCTAAGGCGAATGCTGTGTTAGACTTTGGGCTAGCTTTTCAGGGTAGGCTCGGAATCAAAAATCAAGCGAGAATTCAGCTTTCCAGCCTGTGGGGAACAGGAATATGTGTTTCATTTTCATTTCTGAGGTGTTTGTCAAAAGTGATGTTTTTGGGCTGAATTGAATCCTAAGGCGAATGCTGTGTTAGACTTTGGGCTAGCTTTTCAGGGTAGGCTCGGAATCAAAAATCAAGCGAGAATTCAGCTTTCCAGCCTGTGGGGAACAGGAATATGTGTTTCATTTTCATTTCTGAGGTGTTTGTCAAAAGTGATGTTTTTGGGCTGAATTGAGAAATAAGGAGAATGCAGTGTTAGACTTTGGGCTAGCTCTTCAGCGAAGGCTTGTAATCGAAAATCAAGCGAGAATTCGGCTTTCCAGCCCATGGGGAACAGGAATATGTGTTTCTTTTTCATTTCTGAGGTGTTTGTCAAAAGTGATATTTTTGGGCTGAATTGAGAAATAAGGCGAATGCTGTGTTAGACCTTGGGCTAGCTCTTCAGGGAAAGGTCAGAATCAATAATCAAGCGAGAATTCGGCTTTCCAGCCCATGGGGAACAGGAATATGTGTTTCTTTTTCATTTCTGAGGTGTTTGTCAAAAGTGATGTTTTTGGGCTGAATTGAATCCTAAGGCGAATGCTGTGTTAGACTTTGGGCTAGCTTTTCAGGGTAGGCTCGGAATCAAAAATCAAGCGAGAATTCAGCTTTCCAGCCTGTGGGGAACAGGAATATGTGTTTCATTTTCATTTCTGAGGTGTTTGTCAAAAGTGATGTTTTTGGGCTGAATTGAGAAATAAGGCGAATGCTGTGTTAGACCTTGGGCTAGCTCTTCAGGGAAAGGTCAGAATCAAAAATCAAGCGAGAATTCGGCTTTCCAGCCTGTGGGGAACAGGAATATGTGTTTCTTTTTCATTTCTGAGGTGTTTGTCAAAAGTGATGTTTTTGGGCTGAATTGAGAAATAAGGCGAATGCTGTGTTAGACCTTGGGCTAGCTCTTCAGGGAAAGGTCGGAATCAAAAATCAAGCGAGAATTCGGCTTTCCAGCCTGTGCGGAACACGAATATGTGTTTCATTTTCATTTCTGAGGTGTTTGTCAAAAGTCATGTTTTTTGGCTGAATTGAGAATGCTGTGTTAGACCTTGGGCTAGCTCTTCAGGGAAAGGTCGGAATCAAAAATTGAGCGAGAATTCGGCTTTCCAGCCCGTGGGGAACAGGAATATGTGTTTCTTTTTCATTTCTGAGGTGTTTGTCAAAAGTGATGTTTTTGGGTTGAATTGAGAAATAAGACGAATGCTGTGTTAGACCTTGCGCTAGCTCTTCAGGGAAAGGTCAGAATCAATAATCAAGCGAGAATTTGGCTTTCCAGCCCATGGGGAACAGGAATATGTGTTTCTTTTTCATTTCTGAGGTGTTTGTCAATAGTGATGTTTTTGGGCTGAATTGAATCCTAAGGCGAATGCTGTGTTAGACTTTGGGCTAGCTTTTCAGGGTAGGCTCGGAATCAAAAATCAAGCGAGAATTCGGCTTTCCAGCCTGTGGGGAACAGGAATATGTGTTTCTTTTTCATTTCTGAGGTGTTTGTCAAAAGTGATGTTTTTGGGCTGAATTGAGAAATAAGGCGAATGCTGTGTTAGACCTTGGGCTAGCTCTTCAGGGAAAGGTCGGAATCAAAAATTGAGCGAGAATTCGGCTTTCCAGCCCATGGGGAACAGGAATATGTGTTTCTTTTTCATTTCTGAGGTGTTTGTCAAAAGTGATGTTTTTGGGCTGAATTGAGAAATAAGGCGAATGCTGTGTTAGACCTTGGGCTAGCTCTTCAGGGAAGGCTTGGAATCGAAAATCAAGCGAGAATTCGGCTTTCCAGCCCGTGGGGAACAGGAATATGTGTTTCTTTTTCATTTCTGAGGTGTTTGCCAAAAGTGATGTTTTTGGGCTGAATTGAGAAATAAGGCGAATGCTGTGTTAGACCTTGGGCTAGCTCTTCAGTGAAAGGTCGGAATCGAAAATCAAGCGAGAATTCGGCTTTCCAGCCCATGGGGAACAGGAATATGTGTTTCTTTTTCCTTTCTGAGGTGTTTGTCAAAAGTGATGTTTTTGGGCTGAATTGAATCCTAAGGCGAATGCTGGGTTAGACCTTGGGCTAGCTCTTCAGGGAAAGGTCGGAATCAAAAATCAAGCGAGAATTCGGCTTTCCAGCCTGTGGGGAACAGGAATATGTGTTTCTTTTTCATTTCTGAGGTGTTTGTCAAAAGTGATGTTTTTGGGCTGAATTGAGAAGAAATAAGGCGAATGCTGTGTTAGACCTTGGGCTAGCTCTTCAGGGAAAGGTCGGAATCAAAAATTGAGCGAGAATTCGGCTTTCCAGCCCGTGGGGAACAGGAATATGTGTTTCTTTTTCATTTCTGAGGTGTTTGCCAAAAGTGATGTTTTTGGGCTGAATTGAGAAAGAAGGCGAATGCTGTGTTAGACCTTGGGCTAGCTCTTCAGGGAAAGGTCGGAATCAAAAATCAAGCGAGAATTCGGCTTTCCAGCCTGTGCGGAACACGAATATGTGTTTCATTTTCATTTCTGAGGTGTTTGTCAAAAGTCATGTTTTTTGGCTGAATTGAGAATGCTGTGTTAGACCTTGGGCTAGCTCTTCAGGGAAAGGTCGGAATCAAAAATTGAGCGAGAATTCGGCTTTCCAGCCCGTGGGGAACAGGAATATGTGTTTCTTTTTCATTTCTGAGGTGTTTGCCAAAAGTGATGTTTTTGGGCTGAATTGAGAAATAAGGCGAATGCTGTGTTAGACCTTGGGCTAGCTCTTCAGGGAAAGGTCGGAATCAAAAATTGAGCGAGAATTCGGCTTTCCAGCCCATGGGGAACAGGAATATGTGTTTCTTTTTCATTTCTGAGGTGTTTGTCAAAAGTGATGTTTTTGGGCTGAATTGAGAAATAAGGCGAATGCTGTGTTAGACCTTGGGCTAGCTCTTCAGGGAAGGCTTGGAATCGAAAATCAAGCGAGAATTCGGCTTTCCAGCCTGTGGGGAACAGGAATATGTGTTTCTTTTTCATTTCTGAGGTGTTTGTCAAAAGTGATGTTTTTGGGCTGAATTGAATCATAAGGCGAATGCTGTGTTAGACTTTGGGCTAGCTTTTCAGGGTAGGCTCGGAATCAAAAATCAAGCGAGAATTCAGCTTTCCAGCCTGTGGGGAACAGGAATATGTGTTTCATTTTCATTTCTGAGGTGTTTGTCAAAAGTGATGTTTTTGGGCTGAATTGAGAAATAAGGCGAATGCTGTGTTAGACCTTGGGCTAGCTCTTCAGGGAAAGGTCGGAATCAAAAATTGAGCGAGAATTCGGCTTTCCAGCCCGTGGGGAACAGGAATATGTGTTTCTTTTTCATTTCTGAGGTGTTTGCCAAAAGTGATGTTTTTGGGCTGAATTGAGAAATAAGGCGAATGCTGTGTTAGACCTTGGGCTAGCTCTTCAGGGAAGGCTTGGAATCGAAAATCAAGCGAGAATTCGGCTTTCCAGCCCGTGGGGAACAGGAATATGTGTTTCTTTTTCATTTCTGAGGTGTTTGCCAAAAGTGATGTTTTTGGGCTGAATTGAGAAATAAGGCGAATGCTGTGTTAGACCTTGGGCTAGCTCTTCAGTGAAAGGTCGGAATCGAAAATCAAGCGAGAATTCGGCTTTCCAGCCCATGGGGAACAGGAATATGTGTTTCTTTTTCCTTTCTGAGGTGTTTGTCAAAAGTGATGTTTTTGGGCTGAATTGAATCCTAAGGCGAATGCTGGGTTAGACCTTGGGCTAGCTCTTCAGGGAAAGGTCGGAATCAAAAATCAAGCGAGAATTCGGCTTTCCAGCCTGTGGGGAACAGGAATATGTGTTTCTTTTTCATTTCTGAGGTGTTTGTCAAAAGTGATGTTTTTGGGCTGAATTGAGAAGAAATAAGGCGAATGCTGTGTTAGACCTTGGGCTAGCTCTTCAGGGAAAGGTCGGAATCAAAAATTGAGCGAGAATTCGGCTTTCCAGCCCGTGGGGAACAGGAATATGTGTTTCTTTTTCATTTCTGAGGTGTTTGCCAAAAGTGATGTTTTTGGGCTGAATTGAGAAAGAAGGCGAATGCTGTGTTAGACCTTGGGCTAGCTCTTCAGGGAAAGGTCGGAATCAAAAATTGAGCGAGAATTCGGCTTTCCAGCCCGTGGGGAACAGGAATATGTGTTTCTTTTTCATTTCTGAGGTGTTTGCCAAAAGTGATGTTTTTGGGCTGAATTGAGAAATAAGGCGAATGCTGTGTTAGACCTTGGGCTAGCTCTTCAGGGAAAGGTCGGAATCAAAAATTGAGCGAGAATTCGGCTTTCCAGCCCATGGGGAACAGGAATATGTGTTTCTTTTTCATTTCTGAGGTGTTTGTCAAAAGTGATGTTTTTGGGCTGAATTGAGAAATAAGGCGAATGCTGTGTTAGACCTTGGGCTAGCTCTTCAGGGAAGGCTTGGAATCGAAAATCAAGCGAGAATTCGGCTTTCCAGCCTGTGGGGAACAGGAATATGTGTTTCTTTTTCATTTCTGAGGTGTTTGTCAAAAGTGATGTTTTTGGGCTGAATTGAATCATAAGGCGAATGCTGTGTTAGACTTTGGGCTAGCTTTTCAGGGTAGGCTCGGAATCAAAAATCAAGCGAGAATTCAGCTTTCCAGCCTGTGGGGAACAGGAATATGTGTTTCATTTTCATTTCTGAGGTGTTTGTCAAAAGTGATGTTTTTGGGCTGAATTGAGAAATAAGGCGAATGCTGTGTTAGACCTTGGGCTAGCTCTTCAGGGAAAGGTCGGAATCAAAAATTGAGCGAGAATTCGGCTTTCCAGCCCGTGGGGAACAGGAATATGTGTTTCTTTTTCATTTCTGAGGTGTTTGCCAAAAGTGATGTTTTTGGGCTGAATTGAGAAATAAGGCGAATGCTGTGTTAGACCTTGGGCTAGGTCTTCAGGGAAAGGTCGGAATCAAAAATCAAGCGAGAATTCGGCTTTCCAGCCTGTGGGGAACAGGAATATGTGTTTCTTTTTCATTTCTGAGGTGTTTGTCAAAAGTGATGTTTTTGGGCTGAATTGAGAAATAAGGCGAATGCTGTGTTAGACCTTGGGCTAGCTCTTCAGGGAAAGGTCGGAATCAAAAATCAAGCGAGAATTCGGCTTTCCAGCCTGTGCGGAACACGAATATGTGTTTCATTTTCATTTCTGAGGTGTTTGTCAAAAGTCATGTTTTTTGGCTGAATTGAGAATGCTGTGTTAGACCTTGCGCTAGCTCTTCAGGGAAAGGTCAGAATCAAAAATTGAGCGAGAATTCGGCTTTCCAGCCCGTGGGGAACAGGAATATGTGTTTCTTTTTCATTTCTGAGGTGTTTGTCAAAAGTGATGTTTTTGGGCTGAATTGAGAAATAAGGCGAATGCTGTGTTAGACCTTGCGCTAGCTCTTCAGGGAAAGGTCAGAATCAATAATCAAGCAAGAATTCGGCTTTCCAGCCCATGGGGAACAGGAATATGTGTTTCTTTTTCATTTCTGAGGTGTTTGTCAAAAGTGATGTTTTTGGGCTGAATTGAATCCTAAGGCGAATGCTGTGTTAGACTTTGGGCTAGCTTTTCAGGGTAGGCTCGGAATCAAAAATCAAGCGAGAATTCAGCTTTCCAGCCTGTGGGGAACAGGAATATGTGTTTCATTTTCATTTCTGAGGTGTTTGTCAAAAGTGATGTTTTTGGGCTGAATTGAATCCTAAGGCGAATGCTGTGTTAGACTTTGGGCTAGCTTTTCAGGGTAGGCTCGGAATCAAAAATCAAGCGAGAATTCAGCTTTCCAGCCTGTGGGGAACAGGAATATGTGTTTCATTTTCATTTCTGAGGTGTTTGTCAAAAGTGATGTTTTTGGGCTGAATTGAATCCTAAGGCGAATGCTGTGTTAGACTTTGGGCTAGCTTTTCAGGGTAGGCTCGGAATCAAAAATCAAGCGAGAATTCAGCTTTCCAGCCTGTGGGGAACAGGAATATGTGTTTCATTTTCATTTCTGAGGTGTTTGTCAAAAGTGATGTTTTTGGGCTGAATTGAGAAATAAGGAGAATGCATTATTAGACTTTGGGCTAGCTCTTCAGCGAAGGCTTGTAATCGAAAATCAAGCGAGAATTCGGCTTTCCAGCCCATGGGGAACAGGAATATGTGTTTCTTTTTCATTTCTGAGGTGTTTGTCAAAAGTGATATTTTTGGGCTGAATTGAGAAATAAGGCGAATGCTGTGTTAGACCTTGGGCTAGCTCTTCAGGGAAAGGTCAGAATCAATAATCAAGCGAGAATTCGGCTTTCCAGCCCATGGGGAACAGGAATATGTGTTTCTTTTTCATTTCTGAGGTGTTTGTCAAAAGTGATGTTTTTGGGCTGAATTGAATCCTAAGGCGAATGCTGTGTTAGACTTTGGGCTAGCTTTTCAGGGTAGGCTCGGAATCAAAAATCAAGCGAGAATTCAGCTTTCCAGCCTGTGGGGAACAGGAATATGTGTTTCATTTTCATTTCTGAGGTGTTTGTCAAAAGTGATGTTTTTGGGCTGAATTGAGAAATAAGGCGAATGCTGTGTTAGACCTTGGGCTAGCTCTTCAGGGAAAGGTCGGAATCAAAAATCAAGCGAGAATTCGGCTTTCCAGCCTGTGCGGAACACGAATATGTGTTTCATTTTCATTTCTGAGGTTTTTGTCAAAAGTCATGTTTTTTGGCTGAATTGAGAATGCTGTGTTAGACCTTGGGCTAGCTCTTCAGGGAAAGGTCGGAATCAAAAATTGAGCGAGAATTCGGCTTTCCAGCCCGTGGGGAACAGGAATATGTGTTTCTTTTTCATTTCTGAGGTGTTTGTCAAAAGTGATGTTTTTGGGCTGAATTGAGAAATAAGACGAATGCTGTGTTAGACCTTGCGCTAGCTCTTCAGGGAAAGGTCAGAATCAATAATCAAGCGAGAATTCGGCTTTCCAGCCCATGGGGAACAGGAATATGTGTTTCTTTTTCATTTCTGAGGTGTTTGTCAATAGTGATGTTTTTGGGCTGAATTGAATCCTAAGGCGAATGCTGTGTTAGACCTTGGGCTAGCTCTTCAGGGAAGGCTTGGAATCGAAAATCAAGCGAGAATTCGGCTTTCCAGCCCGTGGGGAACAGGAATATGTGTTTCTTTTTCATTTCTGAGGTGTTTGCCAAAAGTGATGTTTTTGGGCTGAATTGAGAAATAAGGCGAATGCTGTGTTAGACCTTGGGCTAGCTCTTCAGTGAAAGGTCGGAATCGAAAATCAAGCGAGAATTCGGCTTTCCAGCCCATGGGGAACAGGAATATGTGTTTCTTTTTCCTTTCTGAGGTGTTTGTCAAAAGTGATGTTTTTGGGCTGAATTGAATCCTAAGGCGAATGCTGGGTTAGACCTTGGGCTAGCTCTTCAGGGAAAGGTCGGAATCAAAAATCAAGCGAGAATTCGGCTTTCCAGCCTGTGGGGAACAGGAATATGTGTTTCTTTTTCATTTCTGAGGTGTTTGTCAAAAGTGATGTTTTTGGGCTGAATTGAGAAGAAATAAGGCGAATGCTGTGTTAGACCTTGGGCTAGCTCTTCAGGGAAAGGTCGGAATCAAAAATTGAGCGAGAATTCGGCTTTCCAGCCCGTGGGGAACAGGAATATGTGTTTCTTTTTCATTTCTGAGGTGTTTGCCAAAAGTGATGTTTTTGGGCTGAATTGAGAAAGAAGGCGAATGCTGTGTTAGACCTTGGGCTAGCTCTTCAGGGAAAGGTCGGAATCAAAAATCAAGCGAGAATTCGGCTTTCCAGCCTGTGCGGAACACGAATATGTGTTTCATTTTCATTTCTGAGGTGTTTGTCAAAAGTCATGTTTTTTGGCTGAATTGAGAATGCTGTGTTAGACCTTGGGCTAGCTCTTCAGGGAAAGGTCGGAATCAAAAATTGAGCGAGAATTCGGCTTTCCAGCCCGTGGGGAACAGGAATATGTGTTTCTTTTTCATTTCTGAGGTGTTTGCCAAAAGTGATGTTTTTGGGCTGAATTGAGAAATAAGGCGAATGCTGTGTTAGACCTTGGGCTAGCTCTTCAGGGAAAGGTCGGAATCAAAAATTGAGCGAGAATTCGGCTTTCCAGCCCATGGGGAACAGGAATATGTGTTTCTTTTTCATTTCTGAGGTGTTTGTCAAAAGTGATGTTTTTGGGCTGAATTGAGAAATAAGGCGAATGCTGTGTTAGACCTTGGGCTAGCTCTTCAGGGAAGGCTTGGAATCGAAAATCAAGCGAGAATTCGGCTTTCCAGCCTGTGGGGAACAGGAATATGTGTTTCTTTTTCATTTCTGAGGTGTTTGTCAAAAGTGATGTTTTTGGGCTGAATTGAATCATAAGGCGAATGCTGTGTTAGACTTTGGGCTAGCTTTTCAGGGTAGGCTCGGAATCAAAAATCAAGCGAGAATTCAGCTTTCCAGCCTGTGGGGAACAGGAATATGTGTTTCATTTTCATTTCTGAGGTGTTTGTCAAAAGTGATGTTTTTGGGCTGAATTGAGAAATAAGGCGAATGCTGTGTTAGACCTTGGGCTAGCTCTTCAGGGAAAGGTCGGAATCAAAAATTGAGCGAGAATTCGGCTTTCCAGCCCGTGGGGAACAGGAATATGTGTTTCTTTTTCATTTCTGAGGTGTTTGCCAAAAGTGATGTTTTTGGGCTGAATTGAGAAATAAGGCGAATGCTGTGTTAGACCTTGGGCTAGCTCTTCAGGGAAGGCTTGGAATCGAAAATCAAGCGAGAATTCGGCTTTCCAGCCCGTGGGGAACAGGAATATGTGTTTCTTTTTCATTTCTGAGGTGTTTGCCAAAAGTGATGTTTTTGGGCTGAATTGAGAAATAAGGCGAATGCTGTGTTAGACCTTGGGCTAGCTCTTCAGTGAAAGGTCGGAATCGAAAATCAAGCGAGAATTCGGCTTTCCAGCCCATGGGGAACAGGAATATGTGTTTCTTTTTCCTTTCTGAGGTGTTTGTCAAAAGTGATGTTTTTGGGCTGAATTGAATCCTAAGGCGAATGCTGGGTTAGACCTTGGGCTAGCTCTTCAGGGAAAGGTCGGAATCAAAAATCAAGCGAGAATTCGGCTTTCCAGCCTGTGGGGAACAGGAATATGTGTTTCTTTTTCATTTCTGAGGTGTTTGTCAAAAGTGATGTTTTTGGGCTGAATTGAGAAGAAATAAGGCGAATGCTGTGTTAGACCTTGGGCTAGCTCTTCAGGGAAAGGTCGGAATCAAAAATTGAGCGAGAATTCGGCTTTCCAGCCCGTGGGGAACAGGAATATGTGTTTCTTTTTCATTTCTGAGGTGTTTGCCAAAAGTGATGTTTTTGGGCTGAATTGAGAAAGAAGGCGAATGCTGTGTTAGACCTTGGGCTAGCTCTTCAGGGAAAGGTCGGAATCAAAAATCAAGCGAGAATTCGGCTTTCCAGCCTGTGCGGAACACGAATATGTGTTTCATTTTCATTTCTGAGGTGTTTGTCAAAAGTCATGTTTTTTGGCTGAATTGAGAATGCTGTGTTAGACCTTGGGCTAGCTCTTCAGGGAAAGGTCGGAATCAAAAATTGAGCGAGAATTCGGCTTTCCAGCCCGTGGGGAACAGGAATATGTGTTTCTTTTTCATTTCTGAGGTGTTTGCCAAAAGTGATGTTTTTGGGCTGAATTGAGAAATAAGGCGAATGCTGTGTTAGACCTTGGGCTAGCTCTTCAGGGAAAGGTCGGAATCAAAAATTGAGCGAGAATTCGGCTTTCCAGCCCATGGGGAACAGGAATATGTGTTTCTTTTTCATTTCTGAGGTGTTTGTCAAAAGTGATGTTTTTGGGCTGAATTGAGAAATAAGGCGAATGCTGTGTTAGACCTTGGGCTAGCTCTTCAGGGAAGGCTTGGAATCGAAAATCAAGCGAGAATTCGGCTTTCCAGCCTGTGGGGAACAGGAATATGTGTTTCTTTTTCATTTCTGAGGTGTTTGTCAAAAGTGATGTTTTTGGGCTGAATTGAATCATAAGGCGAATGCTGTGTTAGACTTTGGGCTAGCTTTTCAGGGTAGGCTCGGAATCAAAAATCAAGCGAGAATTCAGCTTTCCAGCCTGTGGGGAACAGGAATATGTGTTTCATTTTCATTTCTGAGGTGTTTGTCAAAAGTGATGTTTTTGGGCTGAATTGAGAAATAAGGCGAATGCTGTGTTAGACCTTGGGCTAGCTCTTCAGGGAAAGGTCGGAATCAAAAATTGAGCGAGAATTCGGCTTTCCAGCCCGTGGGGAACAGGAATATGTGTTTCTTTTTCATTTCTGAGGTGTTTGCCAAAAGTGATGTTTTTGGGCTGAATTGAGAAATAAGGCGAATGCTGTGTTAGACCTTGGGCTAGGTCTTCAGGGAAAGGTCGGAATCAAAAATCAAGCGAGAATTCGGCTTTCCAGCCTGTGGGGAACAGGAATATGTGTTTCTTTTTCATTTCTGAGGTGTTTGTCAAAAGTGATGTTTTTGGGCTGAATTGAGAAATAAGGCGAATGCTGTGTTAGACCTTGGGCTAGCTCTTCAGGGAAAGGTCGGAATCAAAAATCAAGCGAGAATTCGGCTTTCCAGCCTGTGCGGAACACGAATATGTGTTTCATTTTCATTTCTGAGGTGTTTGTCAAAAGTCATGTTTTTTGGCTGAATTGAGAATGCTGTGTTAGACCTTGCGCTAGCTCTTCAGGGAAAGGTCAGAATCAAAAATTGAGCGAGAATTCGGCTTTCCAGCCCGTGGGGAACAGGAATATGTGTTTCTTTTTCATTTCTGAGGTGTTTGTCAAAAGTGATGTTTTTGGGCTGAATTGAGAAATAAGGCGAATGCTGTGTTAGACCTTGCGCTAGCTCTTCAGGGAAAGGTCAGAATCAATAATCAAGCAAGAATTCGGCTTTCCAGCCCATGGGGAACAGGAATATGTGTTTCTTTTTCATTTCTGAGGTGTTTGTCAAAAGTGATGTTTTTGGGCTGAATTGAATCCTAAGGCGAATGCTGTGTTAGACTTTGGGCTAGCTTTTCAGGGTAGGCTCGGAATCAAAAATCAAGCGAGAATTCAGCTTTCCAGCCTGTGGGGAACAGGAATATGTGTTTCATTTTCATTTCTGAGGTGTTTGTCAAAAGTGATGTTTTTGGGCTGAATTGAATCCTAAGGCGAATGCTGTGTTAGACTTTGGGCTAGCTTTTCAGGGTAGGCTCGGAATCAAAAATCAAGCGAGAATTCAGCTTTCCAGCCTGTGGGGAACAGGAATATGTGTTTCATTTTCATTTCTGAGGTGTTTGTCAAAAGTGATGTTTTTGGGCTGAATTGAATCCTAAGGCGAATGCTGTGTTAGACTTTGGGCTAGCTTTTCAGGGTAGGCTCGGAATCAAAAATCAAGCGAGAATTCAGCTTTCCAGCCTGTGGGGAACAGGAATATGTGTTTCATTTTCATTTCTGAGGTGTTTGTCAAAAGTGATGTTTTTGGGCTGAATTGAGAAATAAGGAGAATGCATTATTAGACTTTGGGCTAGCTCTTCAGCGAAGGCTTGTAATCGAAAATCAAGCGAGAATTCGGCTTTCCAGCCCATGGGGAACAGGAATATGTGTTTCTTTTTCATTTCTGAGGTGTTTGTCAAAAGTGATATTTTTGGGCTGAATTGAGAAATAAGGCGAATGCTGTGTTAGACCTTGGGCTAGCTCTTCAGGGAAAGGTCAGAATCAATAATCAAGCGAGAATTCGGCTTTCCAGCCCATGGGGAACAGGAATATGTGTTTCTTTTTCATTTCTGAGGTGTTTGTCAAAAGTGATGTTTTTGGGCTGAATTGAATCCTAAGGCGAATGCTGTGTTAGACTTTGGGCTAGCTTTTCAGGGTAGGCTCGGAATCAAAAATCAAGCGAGAATTCAGCTTTCCAGCCTGTGGGGAACAGGAATATGTGTTTCATTTTCATTTCTGAGGTGTTTGTCAAAAGTGATGTTTTTGGGCTGAATTGAGAAATAAGGCGAATGCTGTGTTAGACCTTGGGCTAGCTCTTCAGGGAAAGGTCGGAATCAAAAATCAAGCGAGAATTCGGCTTTCCAGCCTGTGCGGAACACGAATATGTGTTTCATTTTCATTTCTGAGGTTTTTGTCAAAAGTCATGTTTTTTGGCTGAATTGAGAATGCTGTGTTAGACCTTGGGCTAGCTCTTCAGGGAAAGGTCGGAATCAAAAATTGAGCGAGAATTCGGCTTTCCAGCCCGTGGGGAACAGGAATATGTGTTTCTTTTTCATTTCTGAGGTGTTTGTCAAAAGTGATGTTTTTGGGCTGAATTGAGAAATAAGACGAATGCTGTGTTAGACCTTGCGCTAGCTCTTCAGGGAAAGGTCAGAATCAATAATCAAGCGAGAATTCGGCTTTCCAGCCCATGGGGAACAGGAATATGTGTTTCTTTTTCATTTCTGAGGTGTTTGTCAATAGTGATGTTTTTGGGCTGAATTGAATCCTAAGGCGAATGCTGTGTTAGACTTTGGGCTAGCTTTTCAGGGTAGGCTCGGAATCAAAAATCAAGCGAGAATTCAGCTTTCCAGCCTGTGGGGAACAGGAATATGTGTTTCATTTTCATTTCTGAGGTGTTTGTCAAAAGTGATGTTTTTGGGCTGAATTGAGAAATAAGGTGAATGCTGTGTTAGACCTTGGGCTAGCTCTTCAGGGAAAGGTCGGAATCAAAAATTGAGCGAGAATTCGGCTTTCCAGCCCGTGGGGAACAGGAATATGTGTTTCTTTTTCATTTCTGAGGTGTTTGTCAAAAGTGATGTTTTTGGGCTGAATTGAGAAATAAGGCGAATGCTGTGTTAGACCTTGGGCTAGCTCTTCAGGGAAGGCTTGGAATCGAAAATCAAGCGAGAATTCGGCTTTCCAGCCTGTGGGGAACAGGAATATGTGTTTCTTTTTCATTTCTGAGGTGTTTGTCAAAAGTGATGTTTTTGGGCTGAATTGAATCATAAGGCGAATGCTGTGTTAGACTTTGGGCTAGCTTTTCAGGGTAGGCTCGGAATCAAAAATCAAGCGAGAATTCAGCTTTCCAGCCTGTGGGGAACAGGAATATGTGTTTCATTTTCATTTCTGAGGTGTTTGTCAAAAGTGATGTTTTTGGGCTGAATTGAGAAATAAGGCGAATGCTGTGTTAGACCTTGGGCTAGCTCTTCAGGGAAAGGTCGGAATCAAAAATTGAGCGAGAATTCGGCTTTCCAGCCCGTGGGGAACAGGAATATGTGTTTCTTTTTCATTTCTGAGGTGTTTGCCAAAAGTGATGTTTTTGGGCTGAATTGAGAAATAAGGCGAATGCTGTGTTAGACCTTGGGCTAGGTCTTCAGGGAAAGGTCGGAATCAAAAATCAAGCGAGAATTCGGCTTTCCAGCCTGTGGGGAACAGGAATATGTGTTTCTTTTTCATTTCTGAGGTGTTTGTCAAAAGTGATGTTTTTGGGCTGAATTGAGAAATAAGGCGAATGCTGTGTTAGACCTTGGGCTAGCTCTTCAGGGAAAGGTCGGAATCAAAAATCAAGCGAGAATTCGGCTTTCCAGCCTGTGCGGAACACGAATATGTGTTTCATTTTCATTTCTGAGGTGTTTGTCAAAAGTCATGTTTTTGGGCTGAATTGAGAATGCTGTGTTAGACCTTGCGCTAGCTCTTCAGGGAAAGGTCAGAATCAAAAATTGAGCGAGAATTCGGCTTTCCAGCCCGTGGGGAACAGGAATATGTGTTTCTTTTTCATTTCTGAGGTGTTTGTCAAAAGTGATGTTTTTGGGCTGAATTGAATCATAAGGCGAATGCTGTGTTAGACTTTGGGCTAGCTTTTCAGGGTAGGCTCGGAATCAAAAATCAAGCGAGAATTCAGCTTTCCAGCCTGTGGGGAACAGGAATATGTGTTTCATTTTCATTTCTGAGGTGTTTGTCAAAAGTGATGTTTTTGGGCTGAATTGAGAAATAAGGCGAATGCTGTGTTAGACCTTGGGCTAGCTCTTCAGGGAAAGGTCGGAATCAAAAATTGAGCGAGAATTCGGCTTTCCAGCCCGTGGGGAACAGGAATATGTGTTTCTTTTTCATTTCTGAGGTGTTTGCCAAAAGTGATGTTTTTGGGCTGAATTGAGAAATAAGGCGAATGCTGTGTTAGACCTTGGGCTAGGTCTTCAGGGAAAGGTCGGAATCAAAAATCAAGCGAGAATTCGGCTTTCCAGCCTGTGGGGAACAGGAATATGTGTTTCTTTTTCATTTCTGAGGTGTTTGTCAAAAGTGATGTTTTTGGGCTGAATTGAGAAATAAGGCGAATGCTGTGTTAGACCTTGGGCTAGCTCTTCAGGGAAAGGTCGGAATCAAAAATCAAGCGAGAATTCGGCTTTCCAGCCTGTGCGGAACACGAATATGTGTTTCATTTTCATTTCTGAGGTGTTTGTCAAAAGTCATGTTTTTTGGCTGAATTGAGAATGCTGTGTTAGACCTTGCGCTAGCTCTTCAGGGAAAGGTCAGAATCAAAAATTGAGCGAGAATTCGGCTTTCCAGCCCGTGGGGAACAGGAATATGTGTTTCTTTTTCATTTCTGAGGTGTTTGTCAAAAGTGATGTTTTTGGGCTGAATTGAGAAATAAGGCGAATGCTGTGTTAGACCTTGCGCTAGCTCTTCAGGGAAAGGTCAGAATCAATAATCAAGCAAGAATTCGGCTTTCCAGCCCATGGGGAACAGGAATATGTGTTTCTTTTTCATTTCTGAGGTGTTTGTCAAAAGTGATGTTTTTGGGCTGAATTGAATCCTAAGGCGAATGCTGTGTTAGACTTTGGGCTAGCTTTTCAGGGTAGGCTCGGAATCAAAAATCAAGCGAGAATTCAGCTTTCCAGCCTGTGGGGAACAGGAATATGTGTTTCATTTTCATTTCTGAGGTGTTTGTCAAAAGTGATGTTTTTGGGCTGAATTGAATCCTAAGGCGAATGCTGTGTTAGACTTTGGGCTAGCTTTTCAGGGTAGGCTCGGAATCAAAAATCAAGCGAGAATTCAGCTTTCCAGCCTGTGGGGAACAGGAATATGTGTTTCATTTTCATTTCTGAGGTGTTTGTCAAAAGTGATGTTTTTGGGCTGAATTGAATCCTAAGGCGAATGCTGTGTTAGACTTTGGGCTAGCTTTTCAGGGTAGGCTCGGAATCAAAAATCAAGCGAGAATTCAGCTTTCCAGCCTGTGGGGAACAGGAATATGTGTTTCATTTTCATTTCTGAGGTGTTTGTCAAAAGTGATGTTTTTGGGCTGAATTGAGAAATAAGGAGAATGCATTATTAGACTTTGGGCTAGCTCTTCAGCGAAGGCTTGTAATCGAAAATCAAGCGAGAATTCGGCTTTCCAGCCCATGGGGAACAGGAATATGTGTTTCTTTTTCATTTCTGAGGTGTTTGTCAAAAGTGATATTTTTGGGCTGAATTGAGAAATAAGGCGAATGCTGTGTTAGACCTTGGGCTAGCTCTTCAGGGAAAGGTCAGAATCAATAATCAAGCGAGAATTCGGCTTTCCAGCCCATGGGGAACAGGAATATGTGTTTCTTTTTCATTTCTGAGGTGTTTGTCAAAAGTGATGTTTTTGGGCTGAATTGAATCCTAAGGCGAATGCTGTGTTAGACTTTGGGCTAGCTTTTCAGGGTAGGCTCGGAATCAAAAATCAAGCGAGAATTCAGCTTTCCAGCCTGTGGGGAACAGGAATATGTGTTTCATTTTCATTTCTGAGGTGTTTGTCAAAAGTGATGTTTTTGGGCTGAATTGAGAAATAAGGCGAATGCTGTGTTAGACCTTGGGCTAGCTCTTCAGGGAAAGGTCGGAATCAAAAATCAAGCGAGAATTCGGCTTTCCAGCCTGTGCGGAACACGAATATGTGTTTCATTTTCATTTCTGAGTTTTTGTCAAAAGTCATGTTTTTTGGCTGAATTGAGAATGCTGTGTTAGACCTTGGGCTAGCTCTTCAGGGAAAGGTCGGAATCAAAAATTGAGCGAGAATTCGGCTTTCCAGCCCGTGGGGAACAGGAATATGTGTTTCTTTTTCATTTCTGAGGTGTTTGTCAAAAGTGATGTTTTTGGGCTGAATTGAGAAATAAGACGAATGCTGTGTTAGACCTTGCGCTAGCTCTTCAGGGAAAGGTCAGAATCAATAATCAAGCGAGAATTCGGCTTTCCAGCCCATGGGGAACAGGAATATGTGTTTCTTTTTCATTTCTGAGGTGTTTGTCAATAGTGATGTTTTTGGGCTGAATTGAATCCTAAGGCGAATGCTGTGTTAGACTTTGGGCTAGCTTTTCAGGGTAGGCTCGGAATCAAAAATCAAGCGAGAATTCAGCTTTCCAGCCTGTGGGGAACAGGAATATGTGTTTCATTTTCATTTCTGAGGTGTTTGTCAAAAGTGATGTTTTTGGGCTGAATTGAGAAATAAGGTGAATGCTGTGTTAGACCTTGGGCTAGCTCTTCAGGGAAAGGTCGGAATCAAAAATTGAGCGAGAATTCGGCTTTCCAGCCCGTGGGGAACAGGAATATGTGTTTCTTTTTCATTTCTGAGGTGTTTGTCAAAAGTGATGTTTTTGGGCTGAATTGAGAAATAAGGCGAATGCTGTGTTAGACCTTGGGCTAGCTCTTCAGGGAAGGCTTGGAATCGAAAATCAAGCGAGAATTCGGCTTTCCAGCCTGTGGGGAACAGGAATATGTGTTTCTTTTTCATTTCTGAGGTGTTTGTCAAAAGTGATGTTTTTGGGCTGAATTGAATCATAAGGCGAATGCTGTGTTAGACTTTGGGCTAGCTTTTCAGGGTAGGCTCGGAATCAAAAATCAAGCGAGAATTCAGCTTTCCAGCCTGTGGGGAACAGGAATATGTGTTTCATTTTCATTTCTGAGGTGTTTGTCAAAAGTGATGTTTTTGGGCTGAATTGAGAAATAAGGCGAATGCTGTGTTAGACCTTGGGCTAGCTCTTCAGGGAAAGGTCGGAATCAAAAATTGAGCGAGAATTCGGCTTTCCAGCCCGTGGGGAACAGGAATATGTGTTTCTTTTTCATTTCTGAGGTGTTTGCCAAAAGTGATGTTTTTGGGCTGAATTGAGAAATAAGGCGAATGCTGTGTTAGACCTTGGGCTAGGTCTTCAGGGAAAGGTCGGAATCAAAAATCAAGCGAGAATTCGGCTTTCCAGCCTGTGGGGAACAGGAATATGTGTTTCTTTTTCATTTCTGAGGTGTTTGTCAAAAGTGATGTTTTTGGGCTGAATTGAGAAATAAGGCGAATGCTGTGTTAGACCTTGGGCTAGCTCTTCAGGGAAAGGTCGAATCAAAAATCAAGCGAGAATTCGGCTTTCCAGCCTGTGCGGAACACGAATATGTGTTTCATTTTCATTTCTGAGGTGTTTGTCAAAAGTCATGTTTTTGGGCTGAATTGAGAATGCTGTGTTAGACCTTGCGCTAGCTCTTCAGGGAAAGGTCAGAATCAAAAATTGAGCGAGAATTCGGCTTTCCAGCCCGTGGGGAACAGGAATATGTGTTTCTTTTTCATTTCTGAGGTGTTTGTCAAAAGTGATGTTTTTGGGCTGAATTGAGAAATAAGGCGAATGCTGTGTTAGACCTTGCGCTAGCTCTTCAGGGAAAGGTCAGAATCAATAATCAAGCAAGAATTCGGCTTTCCAGCCCATGGGGAACAGGAATATGTGTTTCTTTTTCATTTCTGAGGTGTTTGTCAAAAGTGATGTTTTTGGGCTGAATTGAATCCTAAGGCGAATGCTGTGTTAGACTTTGGGCTAGCTTTTCAGGGTAGGCTCGGAATCAAAAATCAAGCGAGAATTCAGCTTTCAGCCTGTGGGGAACAGGAATATGTGTTTCATTTTCATTTCTGAGGTGTTTGTCAAAAGTGATGTTTTTGGGCTGAATTGAATCCTAAGGCGAATGCTGTGTTAGACTTTGGGCTAGCTTTTCAGGGTAGGCTCGGAATCAAAAATCAAGCGAGAATTCAGCTTTCCAGCCTGTGGGGAACAGGAATATGTGTTTCATTTTCATTTCTGAGGTGTTTGTCAAAAGTGATGTTTTTGGGCTGAATTGAATCCTAAGGCGAATGCTGTGTTAGACTTTGGGCTAGCTTTTCAGGGTAAGGCTCGGAATCAAAAATCAAGCGAGAATTCAGCTTTCCAGCCTGTGGGGAACAGGAATATGTGTTTCATTTTCATTTCTGAGGTGTTGTCAAAAGTGATGTTTTTGGGCTGAATTGAGAAATAAGGAGAATGCAGTATTAGACTTTGGGCTAGCTCTTCAGCGAAGGCTTGTAATCGAAAATCAAGCGAGAATTCGGCTTTCCAGCCCATGGGGAACAGGAATATGTGTTTCTTTTTCATTTCTGAGGTGTTTGTCAAAAGTGATATTTTTGGGCTGAATTGAGAAATAAGGCGAATGCTGTGTTAGACCTTGGGCTAGCTCTTCAGGGAAAGGTCAGAATCAATAATCAAGCGAGAATTCGGCTTTCCAGCCCATGGGGAACAGGAATATGTGTTTCTTTTTCATTTCTGAGGTGTTTGTCAAAAGTGATGTTTTTGGGCTGAATTGAATCCTAAGGCGAATGCTGTGTTAGACTTTGGGCTAGCTTTTCAGGGTAGGCTCGGAATCAAAAATCAAGCGAGAATTCAGCTTTCCAGCCTGTGGGGAACAGGAATATGTGTTTCATTTTCATTTCTGAGGTGTTTGTCAAAAGTGATGTTTTTGGGCTGAATTGAGAAATAAGGCGAATGCTGTGTTAGACCTTGGGCTAGCTCTTCAGGGAAAGGTCGGAATCAAAAATCAAGCGAGAATTCGGCTTTCCAGCCTGTGCGGAACACGAATATGTGTTTCATTTTCATTTCTGAGGTTTTTGTCAAAAGTCATGTTTTTTGGCTGAATTGAGAATGCTGTGTTAGACCTTGGGCTAGCTCTTCAGGGAAAGGTCGGAATCAAAAATTGAGCGAGAATTCGGCTTTCCAGCCCGTGGGGAACAGGAATATGTGTTTCTTTTTCATTTCTGAGGTGTTTGTCAAAAGTGATGTTTTTGGGCTGAATTGAGAAATAAGACGAATGCTGTGTTAGACCTTGCGCTAGCTCTTCAGGGAAAGGTCAGAATCAATAATCAAGCGAGAATTCGGCTTTCCAGCCCATGGGGAACAGGAATATGTGTTTCTTTTTCATTTCTGAGGTGTTTGTCAATAGTGATGTTTTTGGGCTGAATTGAATCCTAAGGCGAATGCTGTGTTAGACTTTGGGCTAGCTTTTCAGGGTAGGCTCGGAATCAAAAATCAAGCGAGAATTCAGCTTTCCAGCCTGTGGGGAACAGGAATATGTGTTTCATTTTCATTTCTGAGGTGTTTGTCAAAAGTGATGTTTTTGGGCTGAATTGAGAAATAAGGTGAATGCTGTGTTAGACCTTGGGCTAGCTCTTCAGGGAAAGGTCGGAATCAAAAATTGAGCGAGAATTCGGCTTTCCAGCCCGTGGGGAACAGGAATATGTGTTTCTTTTTTCATTTCTGAGGTGTTTGTCAAAAGTGATGTTTTTGGGCTGAATTGAGAAATAAGGCGAATGCTGTGTTAGACCTTGGGCTAGCTCTTCAGGGAAGGCTTGGAATCGAAAATCAAGCGAGAATTCGGCTTTCCAGCCCATGGGGAACAGGAATATGTGTTTCTTTTTCATTTCTGAGGTGTTTGTCAAAAGTGATGTTTTTGGGCTGAATTGAATCCTAAGGCGAATGCTGTGTTAGACTTTGGGCTAGCTTTTCAGGGTAGGCTCGGAATCAAAAATCAAGCGAGAATTCAGCTTTCCAGCCTGTGGGGAACAGGAATATGTGTTTCATTTTCATTTCTGAGGTGTTTGTCAAAAGTGATGTTTTTGGGCTGAATTGAGAAATAAGGCGAATGCTGTGTTAGACCTTGGGCTAGCTCTTCAGGGAAAGGTCGGAATCAAAAATTGAGCGAGAATTCGGCTTTCCAGCCCGTGGGGAACAGGAATATGTGTTTCTTTTTCATTTCTGAGGTGTTTGCCAAAAGTGATGTTTTTGGGCTGAATTGAGAAATAAGGCGAATGCTGTGTTAGACCTTGGGCTAGGTCTTCAGGGAAAGGTCGGAATCAAAAATCAAGCGAGAATTCGGCTTTCCAGCCCATGGGGAACAGGAATATGTGTTTCTTTTTCATTTCTGAGGTGTTTGTCAAAAGTGATGTTTTTGGGCTGAATTGAATCCTAAGGCGAATGCTGTGTTAGACTTTGGCTAGCTTTTCAGGGTAGGCTCGGAATCAAAAATCAAGCAAGAATTCAGCTTTCCAGCCTGTGGGGAACAGGAATATGTGTTTCATTTTCATTTCTGAGGTGTTTGTCAAAAGTGATGTTTTTGGGCTGAATTGAGAAATAAGGCGAATGCTGTGTTAGACCTTGGGCTAGCTCTTCAGGGAAAGGTCAGAATCAAAAATCAAGCGAGAATTCGGCTTCCAGCCCGTGGGGAACAGGAATATGTGTTTCTTTTTCATTTCTGAGGTGTTTGTCAAAAGTGATGTTTTTGGGCTGAATTGAGAAATAAGTCGAATGCTGTGTTAGACCTTGGGCTAGCTCTTCAGGGAAAGGTCGGAATCAAAAATCAAGCGAGAATTCGGCTTTCCAGCCTGTGCGGAACACGAATATGTGTTTCATTTTCATTTCTGAGGTGTTTGTCAAAAGTCATGTTTTTTGGCTGAATTGAGAATGCTGTGTTAGACCTTGGGCTAGCTCTTCAGGGAAAGGTCGGAATCAAAAATTGAGCGAGAATTCGGCTTTCCAGCCCGTGGGGAACAGGAATATGTGTTTCTTTTTCATTTCTGAGGTGTTTGTCAAAAGTGATGTTTTTGGGCTGAATTGAGAAATAAGACGAATGCTGTGTTAGACCTTGCGCTAGCTCTTCAGGGAAAGGTCAGAATCAATAATCAAGCGAGAATTCGGCTTTCCAGCCCATGGGGAACAGGAATATGTGTTTCTTTTTCATTTCTGAGGTGTTTGTCAATAGTGATGTTTTTGGGCTGAATTGAATCCTAAGGCGAATGCTGTGTTAGACTTTGGGCTAGCTTTTCAGGGTAGGCTCGGAATCAAAAATCAAGCGAGAATTCAGCTTTCCAGCCTGTGGGGAACAGGAATATGTGTTTCATTTTCATTTCTGAGGTGTTTGTCAAAAGTGATGTTTTTGGGCTGAATGAGAAATAAGGCGAATGCTGTGTTAGACCTTGGGCTAGCTCTTCAGGGAAAGGTCGGAATCAAAAATTGAGCGAGAATTCGGCTTTTCCCAGCCCGTGGGGAACAGGAATATGTGTTTCTTTTTCATTTCTGAGGTGTTTGTCAAAAGTGATGTTTTTGGGCTGAATTGAGAAATAAGGCGAATGCTGTGTTAGACCTTGGGCTAGCTCTTCAGGAAGGCTTGGAATCGAAAATCAAGCGAGAATTCGGCTTTCCAGCCCATGGGGAACAGGAATATGTGTTTCTTTTTCATTTCTGAGGTGTTTGTCAAAAGTGATGTTTTTGGGCTGAATTGAATCCTAAGGCGAATGCTGTGTTAGACTTTGGGCTAGCTTTTCAGGGTAGGCTCGGAATCAAAAATCAAGCGAGAATTCAGCTTTCCAGCCTGTGGGGAACAGGAATATGTGTTTCATTTTCATTTCTGAGGTGTTTGTCAAAAGTGATGTTTTTGGGCTGAATTGAGAAATAAGGCGAATGCTGTGTTAGACCTTGGGCTAGCTCTTCAGGGAAAGGTCGGAATCAAAAATTGAGCGAGAATTCGGCTTTCCAGCCCGTGGGGAACAGGAATATGTGTTTCTTTTTCATTTCTGAGGTGTTTGTCAAAAGTGATGTTTTTGGGCTGAATTGAGAATGCTGTGTTAGACCTTGGGCTA